>LNAC01000074.1:948331-974066 GCA_002007465.1 Ailurus styani | reverse complement strand
GGGGGGGGTGGGGGGGGGTGCTTTTTCTTCATCTTCCCCTTTCTTGTTGCCATTTCCACAGCTGCCCTTAGGCCCGGATGGAAGGTGAATCTAAAGCTCTGAGGAAGAGTTGGAAGGCCTAACTCTTCAACCACAGTGCCTGAGGGTGGGAGAGGAGTGCCGCTGGCCGGCTCCTAAGAAACTCCTCGAACTTCCTGGCCTGGCCCCTCCCCCTCTCCCTGCCTCAGAGACAGAGCCTAGAAAAAAATTTCTCCGCAAAGACACAAAGATGGCCCTGGGCAAATCGCTTTTTTAAAAAGACGTTCTTCATCTCCTTAATAATTTTCCCTCAGATTGGGCCTGATTAAAAATGAGAAGGAAGAGTTCACTTTCATCTGTGGGATTTATTTTCACTGATGCCCTCGTCAATTACCAACACCTAGTCACGCCTGCCCCATGTGGTCTTCAGGGTGAGGCTGACAAGGATCCAAAATGACCTCCTGGTATAATAAGCCCACATTCCACTTGGGGCTCCCTTATCGAATAAAACTAGTTTAAGGTATGAGCTTAACATGGAAGTCAAGGGCCTCAGAGGTGAAAGGCTAACAAGGGCATTATCTGGAACCACTTCTCAGCTGCCCCATCACTTGGCCGACCTGTATGGGCAAATCACTCTTGAAAGCTCTCCATCCCCTAGTTTTTGTCCCATTCAGGCACCATTCAACCAGAACCTGCCCAGGGCAGGATGTGGAGGGCCTGGAAGAGCCATCTTCTATAAGGAACAAAGAGGAGAAGAGAGTAGGAGTCCCAGTGGTGCCTGCCTACCCTTGCAAAGGGGTCCTGGGGTCAAGGGTGCAGACTGCTGTGAGAATTTCTAGAAGGCATGCTTGAACAACTGTTGGAATTTATCTTGTGACCATATTTGGTCAGTTTGTTTATTCAACAAATAATTATTGACCCTCAACTATGTGCCAAGCACTGAGTTAGGCATTGGAAATACTGAGAGGAGCAAAACACAGATATGGTCTCTGTCTTCCTGGAGCTCAGCCTCTAGCACAGGTGACAGATGTTGGACAAATGACCACCAAATAAAGGTAAAACATCAGCTGTGACATGGCGTCATGAGAATGCCAAACTGAGGCTTTGTCCTGATAAGAGGTCAGGGAGAACTTCACTGATGGAAGGAAGCCAAAGCTGAGAGCCACAGGGTGAATTAGCCGTGGGCGGCAGGGAGGCGAAGGCATTTCAGGGAGGAGCATCTCATGCAAAGGTCCTGTGGTGTGAGAAAGCATGGCAGTTGGAGGCAATCAAAAAAGCCCCCTCCCCCGGGCAGTGGGGGGAAAGGGTGTGAGATGAGAAGATGACTGGTAGAGCCTAGATCTTGAAGGCTGGTAGGTCAAACTGAACACTTTTGTCTTGACCCTGAGAATAACGGAAAACCACAGAATGATTCTAAGTGGGTGGGTGATAGAAGCAAACGTGGGTTTTGAGAAGATCACTTCTGCAGCCAGAAGAAGAACATTTGAAGTTAACCTACCAAACAACCTTCTAATGGAATGCTGGACTTGGGGAAAGTCAATAACAATAACATATTAACAATAACAACACATTTGTAGGCCTCGTATGGAGAATGAAGCACAGTGCCATGTGCTTCTCATGGATTCATACATTTGGCCTTGAGAATAGCATCTAAGATGGGTGTATTACTATGATGCAGTTTTTATAGATGAGGAAACAGAGGCCCAGAAGGTTGGTTGTGGTCACTCAGTAGGAGAAGGGGCAGAGCAGGAGCTCAGATCCAAGTCTGGGTGGTGCAGAGGCCCTGCTATCATGACTACAGTCCCAGAAAGCTGCAAGTCACCTCGGCCTGGTCCTCAAACTTGGCTGCACGTTAGCTTCGCCTGGGTGGGGTATTAAAAAGTCCAGTCCTCTCCCCAGCGAGACTGTTACAATCAGCCTGGGCATTGGGAATTTTTGTAAACTCCCCAGGTGGGTGTATAGATTGTGCGGTCCAGTGGAGACCCCCTGCCCTCAGCCCAGGAGAACACTGGGGAATGTTCCATTTCCAAGGCTGCAGCTTACAGCAGTGCCTCTGGCTGCACTCAGTGACCTCCGGGTTCTCTGCCAACTTGGAGAGGCTACGATTTCATGATCCACCAGTTGTGCTGCCAGAAGCTTCTTTCCCAAGGTGAACGAGTTTCTGGAACTGACATATGGAGGCCGAGGGACCTTGGTAACATAGCATTGGCTGTAACGGCTAGGCAGCAAGAGCCAAGTCCTCAAGGCTGCATCTTGAGCCCTGCCAGGCACCTTCCCTCTGGCCCAGACCCAGCCTGCTGGCAAGCTGAGAAGAGGAAGAAGGACAGTCAGCTAGTCCCAGGTGGGCACGGCCACAGCTGGGTGTTGCTGGCTATTGGCCCCATTACTGGGGACTGATCCACTCCTTTGAAAGCATCTAGAGCCTTAGAAGGTTAGAGGATCCCTCCAAAGCCAAGGCCTCCCAGAAGTCAGGGGTGACCGTGCCTGAGGGCTGGGTGGTAAAAAGAACCAGGGAGCATCCCTCACCTGCTCCCTTTGGGGCTCCTTGTCTTCTTGGAAGTGCTGCTGCCTGGATGGATATTTGACCTCTTCCCCTACTCTCTCTAGCCAGGCTGGAATGCTACCACTTGAAGCTGCCAAGTTCATTCCCCCATCTAGGCCTTGCATTTGCTGATCCTTGGGCTTAGAATGCCCTCCTCCAACTATTCTCTTGGCAACTCTGGGCCTGAAACCCAGGCCTGGCCACTTGGCAGACCTATGAGAGCAGACTGTGAGTTGCAGGGCACAGAGGCAGACCATGCCTGAGCCCCTTGCTCCTCCCACATGCCTCCTCCCTAACATCTGGGGTGAGCCTTCATCTGCCCCTAGGGAGGCCAGGCCCACCTGAACCAGCATCACTATGGCAGTCTGAAGATTCAAGTCACATGACCCTCTCTGGGCCCAGGGACCGTACAACCATGGGAGGCTGGGGAGAGGTGGGGCAACAAAGAATAAAACCACTACCTCACAGCGGTGGGCTGCTTTCTGGCTTTTCCAGGCTCTCCTGGAGCTATTATCTCATTTATAGACACAGAATCTGATAGCCTCATGGCAACCACTTGTGTCTCCCTCATTATAGAAATAAAAAACATAGAAGACCAGAGATGGTATGCCTGGTACAAAGTCATGCGATCTAAACTCCAACCCTAGCCAATTTGGATGCCGCTTTGATTTTCAGGATAACTCTGCAAGATTGGCAGTGCAGTACCATCAGCTCATTGGACAAATGAGGAAACAGAGATGCAGAGATTAATCAATCTGCTGAAGGTCACACTGGACCTCACTGGTGAACAGAGACCAGAAATCTGTGCTCTTGTCCCCTGCCGCCATTACACCACAGAGTCCTGCTTCTGTGTAGGGCAGCGAGAAGCCAGGTAGGATATAAATAATGCGAGCTGAAGTGAGTTTGGGGTGGAAAGTTGCTTTTAAGACTGTGAATTTGGGGGCGCCTGGGTGGCTCAGTGGGTTAAAGCCTCTGCTTTCGGCTCAGGTCATGATCTCAGCATCCTGGGATCGAGGCCCGCATCGGGCTCTCTGCTCAGCAGGGAGCCTGCTTCCTCCTCTCCCTGTCTCTCTGCCTGCCTCTCTCACTACTTGTAATCTCTCTCTCTGTGTCAAATAAATAAAATAAAATCTTTAAAAAAAAAAAAAAAGACTGTGAATTTGGAACTTCTGAGAACTAGAGTTTGCCAGAAAAGGTCAATCTCAGCCCAACATTTTTCCTTCAGCCCATGAGTCTGTATTTTCATTTATTAAATGACAATAAGTGATAGTTCTTACTCCATAGGGTCATCAGGAAGATTAAGTGAGATAAAAGCCCCAAAAATGTATGACCTGTCCTTGATGGGCAATAAAGAGTAGTTGATATTTTTATTTTAATTGCCACTATTATAATTTCCATTATAATCATAACCATTCTGGAAAACAATGCATCAAAACAGCTTCTTCCAGTGATGGGGCCTCATTTCCAGCCTTCTGGGCCCCTAGCTGGCAAAATCACCCCAGAGGGAACCTGTCCGTCTTTGCCCTTTCTTTTTTCTTCCTGGTATGCTGGAGACAACCAGTACTGGCTTCGGAGGGCCTATTGTTAAATTTTCAGGAATTTTGGTAGCCGTTAGTTCAACATGAACATAAATTACATAAGCCTTTGGGAGCCCGTTCTTCATGGGTCTCTCTCATGTTAGCTGTTCTCACAAATAGAGGTGCCGACTCTTCATTCTGGGCTGCCCTTTCAAAGTTGTTTGTATAATATTTTCTTCCAGAGGAGAGGGCAGGTTTGCTTATCATCCAGAATAAGAAAAATAATGTCTACCTCTGAGCATTGCAAAAGATGGTAACTCGCCAGAGAAAAAAGATTCCGGTCCCTAAGCTCAGGCTTCCTCTCTTGTGTTCAACCTGCTGCTTGTGCAAGTGCCAGCTGGCCCACTTTGCATACCCCCGTGGGAATTGGGGCTCTGGGAACTAGTGCAAGATAATGCTGACTCTCTGATTACCGCAGCTGCTGTGAGTAATAAAGGCCTTTGTCTCTGACCTGGGAGTCTCATGTCTTCTGTTGGCATCTGTGAAACTGACAATTTGTTAGCTTACCAGTAGGGTAAACTCTTAGCACTTCCAAAGTTCTTGATGTAAAACTAAATAAGTTACACTAAAAAACAAAGGTAATTAATTAATACCCCAAACTCCTACTACATTTTTTTATTATCTATACTCCATCTATGTAAGTGTGGCAATACAACGTATTGGTGTGCTTTGGAGCATCTCATCCTATCTCTGCGTTCAGTGGTACAATACAGGTAGCTTGAAATCAGCTATGAAGGTTGTGTTTTTACCACAGAAATTCCCCTTCCTCATCTGGAGCCAGGAGTGAAACATTTACCATCACATCACTGTCAAAATCCCACAAATCTCTCCCCAGCAATTCTCAAATCTTCACGTTCCTAAGGAGCTTGTTAAAATGCAGACTGGGGTGCCTGGGTGGCTCAGATGGTTAAGCGTCTGTCTTCAGCTCAGGTCATGATTCCAGGGTCCTGGGACAGAGCCCCCCCTCAGGATCACAGCTCAGGAGGATTCTGCTTCTCCCTCTCCTTCTGTTGCTCCCCCTGTTTGTGCACGCACTCTCAAGTAAATAGTCTCCTTTTTTTTTTTTTTTTGAAAATTTTATTTATTCATTTGAGGAAGGACCGGGGGTGGGGAGGACAAGGAGATTCCACACTGAGCACAGAGCCTGACATGGGCTGAGATCAGGAGCTGAGCCAAAATCAAGAGTCAGACACTTAACCGACTAAGCCATCCAGCCCTTGTATTGAAGAAATCCTTAAAACTCAATAGTAAAAAAGGAAGCAATCCAATTAGACCATGGGCCAAAGACATGAAGAGATATTTCACCAAAGATAAGCAGACGGCAAATAAACACACACAAAAATGATGTTCAAGATCATTAGGTATTAGAGAAGTACAAATTAAACCCACAGTATCACTAAGCACTTATCAAAATGGCTAAAATAAAAAATAGTGATGATACCAAATGCTGGCAAAGATGCTGAGAAATGATCATTCATTGGTGGAGATGTAAAATGGCATAGTCCCTCTGAAAAACAGTTTGGCAGTTTCTTTTGAAAAGTAAACATACACCTACCATACAAGCCAGCAATTGAGCTCATTGGCATTTATCCCAGAGAAGTGAAGATTTGGGTTCACAAGTACAAAGTTGCAGGGGCACCTGGGTGGCTCAGTCAGTTCGTGTCTGCCTTCAGCTAGGGTCATGATCCCAGGGTTTTGGGATTGAGCCCCACATCCGGCTCCCTGCTTAGCAGGGAGCTTGCTTCTCCCTTTCCTTCTGCCCTTCCTCTCTGCTTGTGCTCTCTCTCTTTCTCTTTCTCTCAAATAAATGAACAAAATCTTAAAAAAAAAATAAGGGAAGGTTGAACAAACTCCATCTCATGGAATACTACTCAGAGATAAAAAAAAAAAAAAGGAACAAACCATCGATATATGCAACAACTGAGGAGAAGAACTATAAAGAAAATATCTCATCCTTTGGCCTGATAGTCCTACCTTGAAGGGTGATAATAAACTCGGAAAGATTACTTATGAAAATAAATACTTACTAAGTACTTACATGTTCCAGGCTCTGCTCTGGACACTGGGGATAAAGCAACAAACAGAATAAAGATTCCTGCCTTCATAGAACTTCCAGTCCAATAGAGAGATAGGCAATAAACCAGGTAAATAGACACAACAGTATGTTGGATGTCCTGAGTACTATGGAGAGAAACTAAAGTGGAGGAGAAAATAGGAAGTAGATTGGGGGCGGGTTGCATGTTTGGTAAAGTGTTCAGAAAACGTGTTACTGCAAAGGTGACATTTGAGTAAAAACCTTTTAGTAGGTGACATGCAAATACCTGAGGGTATTGTGGGGGAGGGGTAACATTTCAGGAGAAGGGAACAACACATGCAAAGGCCTGAGACAGTAGCATTCACGGTGTGTACAGCCAAGAAGCCACTGTGGCTGGAATGGAGGGTCAAACAAATAATGGTGTCACAGATCATGTGTGACATCGTGGACCACGGACCTGACATTGGCTTTTACATGGAGATGGAGAGCAATCTGGAGTGTTTGTACATGTAAACAAGAAATAAATGCAGGTCCCAGGTCCCCCAGCAGAGAGCTGGCTGGGTGGGCCAAATCTGACAGTGGTCTCAAGTCGGTTTCATAGTGATCAACAGAAAAAATGGAGTGTGGTAGAAATCAGCTCCAGAGAAATGCACATCCTTGAACCTAGTTACAACAAATTATAGATAAGAAATAACTCTGCAGAGGAGGGAAGGGATGTTTTCCCTCTCCTTTCTCTTGCTATGCTCTGCCAGGCTTTGGCTTTGTCAAGATGACATGAAATCCTCGCAGCACGTGGGACTGGGAAGTAGGACATTGGCAGTCTCCAACTGCCCGTCCTCCCTGCCCTACCTCAACTCCAGGTCCAGGTGCCTCTATTCCCCTAAATGCCTTGCATAGAGCTTCTCATTTCCACTAGTGGATGGATGGATGGATGGATGGATGGATGGATGGATGGATGGCCTGCTTTACTTTTAAATAATCATATCTACACCTAACGTGAGGCTCATTTCCAGTACTTCAATCTTCACAACAACCTCATCAGCCAGGTCCTATCTGCTTCATTACATTTCATCAACACCAAGAAAAAGAATTTCTTCCATTTTATACTTTTTCCATTTAAAGACAAGCACTACCTCTTCAAATGGGTCCATTTTAAAACATATTCTCAAGACCAGCAATGTTAAAAAGTGAATGATAGAACTGAGGCAATTCAGAGTTATCACCCCACTCTGCAGATAATAAAGTTGAGACTCCTACATTTAGAAGTATAAAATCGGGGGCGGGGAAAATAAGCAGCATAAAATCAGAGACTTGAACACACAACAATGGATCCTGGCCCCAGTTCCCTCATTTTAGTAACTGGCAACCCCATCCACCTACATGCTTAGCTCAAAAATTTGGGGAGCATTCCCTCTACCACAGCGTTGACAAGGAGGGTTCATCTTAATCCTAAATGAGTGGGACCTTGGCTTGGCAGGTGGAGCCTCCTACCACAACTACCATCTGTTGATTTTCCGCTCCATGGCTCAGCTCCTGAACATGGCTGATATGCTTTAACACTTAAAATATATGGGACGTGGACGTTTGGCTTATTAGCACCTCTCTAATCTAACTGTAAAACATAGGAGTAAAATGTTTTCCTTAGGCAAATTTTTAAATAATTTTGAAACTTGAAGGAAAATGGGCCACGGCCTTGGGCACTCAGCACGCACTGATAAAGTCGATCCATTCGGTTGTGTGTTTCCAATTAGTCAACCACAGCTTGCCACTTGGCAGATATGGGTAACAGATGAAAAGGCACTTTCTGTGTCAGCATTAATGCCTCACTGAAAGCAAGTCAGTAACGATTTGTAAGATGAAGCAGACATCAAAGAGAAAACCACCGTATTGTCAGGGTAAGCAAGGCCTTCTGTATTTAAATTGAAGGGTGTGTTGGATGTGTTTATGGTATGCTGCTTATTATAAATTCCTAGTGTTGAAAGCAATGAGGACTTTTCACTCTGGCAGTGTGAACTGAAAAAGATACTTACTTTTATTTACGTATGCCTAAGGTACATATATATTTGTTAATTATCATCTTTGTCTTGGATTTTACTGTTCTGTCTTCAAAGCCATCTCTTATTTATAGAGATTGAGATTTAATCACAAGTGCGGGGCCGGAGGATAGTACTGCAGTTAAATTTGCCAGGTCTTTCTTAGGTTTTAGTATGCTTAGAATACTTGCGGTGATGCTAGCTCTTGCTCACTGAGCACTTACAATGTGCCGGGTCTCATAGAAAGTGCCTCCGATACATCACCTGACCTAATTCCCTCCTATCCAGCTTCCATTTCATGGCCCAACATTATACTCACTCCCTTCCACAAATGGCCTTAATGTCCTCATCTTCTCTTCCTGTTATTCTTCCCTAGCAAAACCTTGATCTGGCCATGCCCAAGCCTCTTCTTTCTCCATTCACTTATTCCCAGCTGAACATTGAGAAGAAAAAAACTGTGCCAGTTGGTTTCACTTTATTATTTTTTTTTCATTTGACCTCACTTTAGAGTCATGTCTTCAAATCTCAAATAGCACAAAATGTAGCCTAGTAATTCCATCAGCTTCTCTCCCAGACCCCCAGCATTCTCAATGAAAAGTTCTTGATGTGGGAAACAGCACAGCTGGTTCAAGGACCTGAGTGTTGTGGGGAGGGTGTGTGTGTATGGGGGGGGGGGTAACACAGAGGTTACAGGGACCCAGATCAGTAGGCCCTTGTAGGACTTTGTAAAGACGTGGCTTTTATGCTGAATGAGCTGGAGGACCATCGGAGGTGTGGCAAAATCCAACTTCAGTTTTAACAGCATCACTCCAGTAACTGTTTTGATGTAACAGACCAAGCAAGGGGGATTGTGGCTTGGCCCCAGGTGATTGCAGGGAAGGAGGTCAGAAGGGACTTGACTGGTGCTGTCTTTGAAAGTAGAGCCAACGGGGTTTGCTGATGATTTAAACATGGGTTGTGATAGAAAGTGAAGGTTTGGCCTGAGCAACTATAAGGCTAGAACTCCCTTCCCTCAGAGGGCATAGGCAGTGTGGGAGGAACAGTTTCAGAGGGTGAGGGCCCGGGGAGGGGAGACCCCGAAGACTTGGTTCTGAACAAATCAAGTAGGAGATGTCTATTAAATATCTTGAGTAGTTTCCTAGGACTGCTATAACAACTTACCACAAAGTCGGTGGCTTTAAAGAACAGAAATTGGTTCTCAGTTCTGGAGGTCAGAAGTCTGAATACTAAGTGTCAGCAGAGCCATGCTTTCTCTGAAGGCTCTGGGAGGACCTCCTCTTTGTCTCTTCTAGCTTCTGGCAGCTGGTGGCATTCTTTGACTTGTGGTCAAGTTGCCTATCTCCCACAGAGGCAGGAGAGAGCCAAGGGACTACGATGCTGGAAGCCAAGTGTCTTAGTCCATGCAGACGACTGTGACCAAGTATCATATGTTGGGTGTGTCATAAACAACAGAAACTTTTGTCTTATGGTTCTGGAACCTGGAAACTCCAAGATCAAGGTGCCAGCAGATTCAGCGTTTGCTGAGAGCCCACTTCTTGGTTCATAGACCACCATCTTCCTGCTATGTCCTCACATGGTGGAAAGGGCAAGATGCTCTCTGGGGCACTAATCTCAAGTTCCTGAAAGCTTCACACTCTTGACCTCCCAAAGGCCCCACCTCCAAATACCATCACACTGGGGATTAGGTTTCAATATATGAACTTGAGGTAGACACAAACATTCAGCCTACAGCACCAAGTGAAGACACTGTTACAAAAGGGAAGACATGTCAGATGATGCAGCAGGAAAGGTAGGATTAGGACCAAGGGTTGACCTTTGTCTTTAGCAAGATGGAGCTTGGAGGAAATTTTGGAAAGTGCCATTTGGATGGAGGAGCCATTAGAGGCAAAACATGGCTGGGGAAGATTCAAGAGACAACAGGAGGCTGTACCTTTGCCAAATCTGTTCAATAGCTCCAATAGCTTTCTTGTGGAGTCTTTGGGATTTCCTCTGTGTAGCAGTGATGGTTGCACAACAGTGTGGATGTGATTAATGCCACCGGATCGTACACTTACAATGTTTAAAAGGAGATATTCTGTGTCAAATATATATTTTAGCACAATAAAATGTTAAAAAAAATAAAAAGTGATGCTGGGTGAAAAATTAGTGGCAGTGACTATTTTGAGAAGTTTTGTTGAGAGAGATTTTGTTGAAAGCCGAGAGAGGTAGCAAAGAGGGAGATTTGAAATACTTTTTTCCTAAGATGGGAGAAGAATAAAAGTTTCTAGAGTGATGGGGGTGCCCCAGTAGAGAGACAGTTGCTCTGCAACCACAGGAGGGAAGGCAGCAGAAAGGCAAGGAGGGATGACAGGGAGCTTGGGCAAGTTCCCTCTGACCACTCCTGTTTTCCCAGTGAGACGTGAGGCCAGGTCAGCAGTCTAGAGTGAGGATTGGATAAGGTGTTGGAGGTGGAGAAAAGGTGTGAAATTGTGGCCCTGGTCCTCGTGGGGGGATCTTCAGACCAGCACTGCAGTCTCACCTGGGCACTGTGCGAAATGCAAACAATCCGGCCTACCCCTTCTTATCAGGGATTAAGGACCCCACAGATGGGACCAGCCATCTTTGTTTAATTAGTCCTCCCAGTAGGTCTGAGCCTGGGCTGGGCTGGTCTGAGAAGGCCCAGCCTACTGGAATGTGGAGTCATTGCTGGGCATTAGTGGCCCTATGAAGCCTCTAGACCTGAGAGGCCGGCCTACTGGTTCTGAATGTGGGGTCTCTGGCCGAACTGCCTAGGCTCTGTTATAATTCTTCCACTTAGTTGTGTGATCCTGGGCCAGTCCCTTGACCTTTCTGTGCCTCAGTTTACTCATTTTGAAAATGCAGATGATAATTCTCATGAGGATTAAATGAGTTATTCTACAGAAAGCACTTATAATGGTACCTTTCCAGAGAGAGCAGAATGCATGTAGCTTGTATTATCAATTTAAAGTGAGGCCTTCATGGGGCGCCTGGGTAGCTCAGTCCATTAAAGTGTCTGACTCTTGACTTCACCCCAGGTCACGATCTCAGGGTTGAGAGATCCAAGCCCCAAGCTGGGCTCTGTGGCAGCATGGAGTCTGCTTGAGATTCTTTCCCTTTGCCCCTCCCCCTGCTCTCTCTCTCTCTCTCCCTCTTTCTCTCTCAAATAAAAAAATCTTTAAAGTGAGGCCTTCAGCATGGTTCTGTGTTTTTATTGCAACATCTAGTTGCCCAGGGGCAGAGTAGATGACAGTTGCATTCTCTGCAAGGCTGGAATCTTGCCAGGTGGAAGTCATGAAGTGATAAAAGGCAACAGAGCGGATAGGGCGGGGGTGGAGGCCCGGGAGCAGTAAGAGGGGGCACAGGTGCGTTGTGGGAGTTCGTCCAGTTTCTTCCGGTTCTTAGTGAATAAGGAAGCAAACTGCACGTGAGGAGGGAGAGGAAGTAACAGGCCTTTGCAGGAAGAGAAAGTACAGTCATCGAAGAGGGTGGAAGAGAAGATGGACTAGAGCCTTGGTTCTCAAAGCTGAGTGGGCATGTCCAGCTCGCCTGGGCTGCCATGAATGCAGACCGCTGCCCTACCCCCCAGAGGTTCCGATCCAGTAGGTCTCGGGTGGGGCCTGAGAATCGCCTTTCTTCCAGGCGCCCAAGTAATATGCTGGCGTCCAGGAGCTGCCTTCGACCACCTGACAGGCACGGTACAGTGAGCTTGCCCCTCGGAAGGGAGCACTCACTCGGCCTTAGTGATGGTGACTTCACTGAAGGCCATCAGCGTGGCTCTGCTCGTGCCCAGTCACGCTCAGCTGCACCGGAGCTGGCCTAGAGCAGACAGGTGGCTTTCCCCGGGCTTGAAATTTAGCCAAGAGGATGCTGCAAATCACGAGAAAGGCAATTGGGTGGAGGGTAGATGCAAAGGAGTGGTTTGACTGATTGACCTTGGAACTGAATGCGGACAAGGTGAGAAGAGAGGGCGTGAGACAGTGGAGAGGCGGCAGGATCCAGGACTTCGAGGATCACTGGGGTCTGAGTTCTAGCGGGAGTGAACTGGAAGTTGAGGTCATGGATGGGGTGACACCCTAGCAAGGGGTGGCCAAGGTGGACTGCAAAGCAGGGTGACTGGAGGACGGAGGTCATGGGAAGTACATCTGTCTTCTTGGGCATTGGAAAAACCAAGACTTAAAAGAGAGAGTTAGAGAGAGTGACAGTGAGTGACAGCGAGCCAGGAGCTAAGATCCTCAAGCAACGAGGTGCTGACCTGGTGGCTGGAGGTGACCGCAATAAGGAGCTGTGGCAAGAGCTGTGCTCTGATGACAAGAGGTTCAAAGCCAGAAGGTGTTATAAATGATGATGGAGGAAGGTCTGGCAGTGACAAGGAGGGACAAGGAGGAGCCCCCCACTCCGGGCCCTCAGAGCAGAGGCAGGAATGGCAGCACCGGCCCTTGAGAGAGCAGCTGGGGAAGCTGAGCTCTTGGCAGAGCCAGAGTCTATGTCCATGCCCTTGAGGCGCACGTTAGAAACAGCTGGGACTCAGGAGACCATACCCAAGCCTGGAACCCCCATCCGAGATTTTAATGCCATTAGTCTGGTGAGGTGCCTGTACTCTGGAGTGTTTTCAAACCCGGGAAAGAATTTGAATGTACACCCCAGGAATGACAGCAAGAAGGTGAAGGCGACACTGAGGAGTCTGAGGATGTGGGGGGTTTTGCCCATGACTGGGGGGTGGGAGGCCCTGCCAGAGATGGGGAGAGGACTGGGGAGAAGTTGGCATGAGGATCTGAGTCTGGGGGAGGGAGGGGAGGCAGGGCTGGAGAGGGCTCAAGTCCCTGATCTGGTCTCAAGGCAGATCATGATGACAGTGGGGCTGTGAGAGTCAGGGAGAGGGAGGGATGGGGTCTCGCCTGGAGCACAGAGAGGTCAGTGGCCCCCTCCTCACCAGCAGTGGGGGCTTGGAGGCTGGAGGGACTGGCTGTCCCTAAAGAAGGCCTGGAGCTCTGGGGCCTGCTTCCCTCCAAGCTTCATCCCCACATCCGATCCCTCAGTGGGCCCTAGTGAAGCAGACGATGTACCAACTAGAGCCTAGCCCGAGGAGGCCGATAGTCTTGGTTCAAATTTCTGGTGTAGGTAACCTTAGACAACTTACTCAGTCATCCTGTGCCTGAGTTTCCCAATCTATAAAATGGGGCTAAGAATAGTACCCATCTGCTGGGATTTTGTGAACATCGAGTTAATTTATAGATGGTTGCTAGATGAGTATTTGGCAAACAGTAGTCCCTATTTATGTTTGCCATTGTTCTTTGTAAAACATATCCCAAATCTTCTAGCTTTATCTATCCCCGTTATTACCTCACTAGTCCAAGCCACCGTCAGCACCTACCATCATGGTTGGGAGCCCTGTTTTCACTCCCTCCCTCCCAACCCACTCTCTCACAAAATTGCAGATCAATCCATGTCACTCCTTTGCTTAAAATCTTCCTATGACCTCTCATCCGTGGCATTTAGAATAATGTTCCTGGATTGTGATGTCCCTCACCATCTGGCCTCCTCTCCAACTCATTTTCTCACCCACTAAATTCCTAGTTCACTCACCTTCTTCTTCAGTAACAGGCTGAGCACACGCCTGCTTTGGGCCTCTGCACCCTCCTTCCATCCCAGACCATTCCTTCCCCTAGACCACGCATTGCTGGATTCTTCTTGTCCCTCAGGTCTCAGCTGAGGCTTTCTGTGACCCCAGTGTCATGTGGCCTCTGATTACTTACTCTGTTCATGACTACTTTAATCCCTCTGCATGATACTCACTACCCTCTTGTATTTTTTCTTTCTTCTTTTTTTAAAATGTCTGGCTACTTTGAATTTCCCTGAAAGCAGAGACTGAGTCAAGGCTCTGGTTATGGACAGGCTATTTGGAAGATGTTGCCAGAAGTGGGGGGTGAGGATGCAGAGAGAGTACGTGGGCTGCCTCAGCAAGCGCAAGGATGCAGGGTGAGTGAGATGGGAAGGTGCAAAGTCAGCATCAGCGTGTTAGCCTTCCTGCTAAGGGGAAGGGGCGGTAACCCGCCAGGACCTCCGGGAAGCTTATGGAATACCTCACAGACTTGTTCTGCTGAAAGATGGGAGGCTGAAGCCTTGACCCCTGGCTCCCATCCCCCATTGGCTGAGGGCTGCCTTTGGGGCATTATTTCCCTGACTTCCAGGTTGTGCTAACCCGAGGGCCAGTCTAATTCCGGCAGCCAGAAGCCCATCGGCCCTTCCCAACACAGATGTGGCTAAACTCAGAGACAGGCTGCACCACAGGCTCTGGGGTCTGCTGCCTGACCCATTTCCCCCTCTAGAGGGGGAAATATAAGTTCTTAGTGAGTGGAGACTGTCCTTTCTGTTCACTCTTGTGTCCCAAG
The DNA here is from genome assembly GCA_002007465.1 of Ailurus styani. NCBI lineage: Eukaryota > Metazoa > Chordata > Mammalia > Carnivora > Ailuridae > Ailurus > Ailurus styani. Next base: position 959,472 of record LNAC01000074.1, on the reverse strand, counting down.
AGCCCAGCACAGTGTGAGACAGATAGTCAGTATTAGTAAATACTAGTTGGAGGAATTTAATTCATCCTTTCTTCAATCCACGGGTAGTTACTATTGTTATCCACATTTTTACATTTATTTTAAAGATTTTTTTTTTTTTATTCATTTGAGAAAGCATGCAAAAGCAGGGGGAGGGGCAGAGGGACAGGGACAAGAACACTCCTCACCAAGCAGGGAACCATATTAGGCTTGATCCCAGGACCTAGATCATGACCTGCACCAAAGTCAGATGTTTAACCAACTGAGCCACCGAGGTGCCCCTTAAATTTTTTTTTAAGTCACCTCTATGCCCACCGCGCGGCTTGGACTCACAACCGTTACAACCCTGACATCAGATGTCGCATGCTCTACAGACTGAGCCAGCCACGTGCCCCATTACCTGCCTTTTTAGGTGAGGAAAGTCAAGCTCAGCCACTCAGTTCACTGACAGTACAGCTGAAATATCAACCCAGGCAAATCTGACTAATGGCTTTCATGTTGTGTTAGGATGTGATTTAGAGAATTAATAAGAATGAAAAATGCAAAAGGTTCAAAGTCCTAAGAGGGTCAGATAAAACACTTGTAACCGGCCAGGTTTGATCTAAGAGTGAGTGGAGGGTTCTCCTGGCAGAAACTGCAGTACATGATCCATTTAAAGGGGGCCACACTTGGTGCCTTACAGTGGGGTCCACAAACCTTTTGTGTAAAAGACCAGATAGCAAATGGGCTTTGTGAGCCGTATCACTTCTGTGATGGCTACGCACCGCTGCCACTGTAGCATGAAAATAGCCACGGAGAATACATAAACAAATGGGCGTGGCTGTATTCCAATAAAACTTTATTTATAAAAACAAGTGACAGGCCAGATTTGGTGCTTCAGCTGTAGTTTGCTGACCCCTGCCTTGTAAGACTGTAATCCAAATCTTCCGATTTCTCAAGGGAAATGGAATTGAGATTTTATGTGAAATTCCCCAATTCTGAAAGTATCATATAGACTGCCAGTTTGCACTCTCTAATTTAGTGGCTTGCCATATTGCCTTGGAAGTTTGTGTACTTCTGTTAAGAAAACAAGATCTGATATCAATAATCATAATACACATGGCATGTGAAAAATTAAGTAGTTCAAAAGGGAGAATTTCCTCTGGTCCAGGAAATAGTTGCTAAAGGCTTTAAGGAGTAGGTGGTGCTTAACTGGGGTTTAAAAGCTAGGTAATATTTTTCAATGGAAAACTTATACTGTGGGAGCATTCCCGGCAAAAGCAATGGAATGAGGAAAAGTGTTTAGAGAACCACAAATATTCGTTTTGACAGAGAGCAGCAGGTGATAGGGCTGGAAAACAGGGAAGGAAATCAAGGACTGCCTAGGAGATAGGGTCCCGGCTATAGACCTTGAGTAGCGCTCACAACTGCCTTTTGGGAAGGTTGATGTTAGCAGTGCCCGTCTAAGATTGGAGCCTGGGGGTGCCTAGGTGGCTCAGTCGGTTAAGCGGTTAAGAGGTTAAGCATCTGCCTTTGGCTCACGTCGTGATCCCAGAGTCCTGGGATTGAGCCCTTCTCCCTCTGCCCCTCCCCCAATTAGTTCTCTCTCTCGCAAATAATAAATAATAAAAAAAATAAGATTGGAGCCTGGAGGGATCAAAAATGGAAGACCAATTAAGACACTGCTACAGACTAAAAAAAAAAAAAGGCACTGCTGTAGACTGAATGTTTGTATCCTCCCCCCAAATTTTATGTTGAAGCCTCAATCCCCAATGTGATGGTATTTAGATGTGGAGCCTTTGGGAAGTAATTGGGTTTGAATGAGGTCATAGAGTTGGAGTCCCCTGATGGGACGATGGGACTGGTGCTCTTATAAGGGGATGAAGGCACCAGAGCTTTCTCTCTCTACCATGTGAGGATATAGAAAGAAAACAACTCTCTAAAAACCAGGAAGAGGACCCTCCTCAAGAACCCAACCATGGTGGTAGCCTGATCTCAAACTCCCAGCCTCCAGAGCTGTGAAAAGCAGGGGTCTGCTGTCTGAGTCACCCAGTCTATGGTCATTTGTTATAGCAGCCCAAGCTAAGACGGAGACTGCTGTAATAGACAGTAAAGGTTTCTTGCAATGAGCTCTGAGCTCAGAACCAAATTTCTAGCTCTAAACCTGGAATCATAGAATGCCAAAGCTGGGAGGGAGCTCAGAGGTCTAACCACATCTACCCCTGCCCCCCACCCATTGACAGATGGGGGAGCTGTGATCTGAGAGGAGATGTCACCTGCCTATGGTCAGTCACACATCGAGCTAGGGCAGAAGTTGGCCTGCACCTGGGTTCCCAAGGCCTTTGAGCGTGTATGCCAATGTGTTTCGGAAGCCTATCCTGCAGGAAGAGAAAAGAGGTTTAACTATACATGTCCTGTAAATTATAAAAACCCAACATAAGGGCGCCTGGGTGGCTCAGTGGGTTAAAGCCGCTGCCTTCGGCTCAGGTCATGATCCCAGGGTCCTGGGATCGAGGCCCACATCGGGCTCTCTGCTCGGCGGGGAGCCTGCTTCCTCCTCTCTCCTCTCTCTCTGCCTGCCTCTTTGCCTACTTGTAATCTCTCTGTGTCAAATGAACAAATAAAATCTTTAAAAAAAAAAAAAAACCAACATAAAATGTAAAGAAAAATACTTGCAATAAATTCAACAGACTAATTTTTGTTAGTTTTAGTATATAGCCAGCTCTTCCTTTAGCAAAACCTGAATGTGCCAACAGAAAGAGAAATCAAGGACAGTTTGCAGAAAAAATGCAAATGACAGATAATCACATTTTTAAATTCCAGTCTCATTGGAAGCAAAGAAATGTGAACTAAAACAATGTGTTCAATTTCATAATCAATTTGGGGGGAAATCTAATACACTTTTCTCTCCTTGTTTTGTTTGGTTAATGCTGACTTTGTTTTGGGGAGGGATCAGGGAAGCGGTCACTTTCTAACACTGTATTGACAGGAGTGTGTTTTGGTAGAATCATCTGGAGGTTGATTTATCATCTTATTTCAGAAGCCATAAAACTGTTTATCGCAGCAATCTCACTTCTAGCAGTGTCTCCTCAAGATGTAATGGGAGAAGCATCAAGAAAATGTATTTTTAGGATTTTTAACTCAGTGTTGTTTACAATACACAGAGAAAAACCAGAAACAATGTAAGAGTTACCAATAGCTCTTAGTCATAGTTTAAAATATCCAACAATAAAAGATTGGTTCAATAAATAATGATTTGTCTACATGATAGCATATCACACAACCATTACAGATATTTTTAAAAGATATTTCTTCAAGGTATCTCATGAAAAATGCTCATAAGACAATTCGGGGCTTAGAAAGAGCAGGACACAAAGCAATGTATACATGTGTCTACAGCTTAATGACAGCAGGGTAATTTGGGCTCAAGCCTATTCAGTGCCCTGTACACACCAGGCATTATTCCTCTTGATCTTCACATAATCTCTAAAGGAGGTGCTGTTATCATCCCCATTTTGCCTCTGAGGAACCTGGGGTTAAGTAACTGGCTGAGAGCAACAGAGAGGCCAGGGTGGGGGAAGGGCAGTACCTCAGCAACAGGCCCTGGTGATAGGGTTAAAGTCCTTGTATCAGTAGGTGAACACTTCAGTTTTCAGGTGCTCAGAACAAAAATCTTGGAGGTCTTCCCGATTCCCCTCTTGCACACCCTACATCTGGTCCCTCAGCAGGGCCCCCTATTAGCCTTAACTTCAAAACACGCTCAGAACCTGGCCCCTTCCCACCTCCTTCACCACGGCCACCTGGAGCCTCCGACCTAGTTTTCCTCGCCCCACGCTGTCTACGTGCACCCTGCCCCCCATACCAAGAATACCATGTGATATCACACAGTTGCCTAGTGCTGGTAGAAGAGTGGGGTTGTCTAGGATCTCAGTAATATTTTTATCATGCTTAGGAGGAGAGTGACACTTGTGTCACATCCAAAAAACTTTTAAACAGAAGAGTGCCCAGCCTCCCCTCCCCACCCGGCCTCAGGCTCCCGAAATGGGTGGCTGCTACCCTAATTCCCTGGCCCTTCACCCTCAGGTCGCTGCCCACCTGGAAGCTTTGGAAGCACCTCACAGAAGGCGACCTACTGGAGCCCTGCTGCAGGCCGGCAGGACCTTGCCGTCTTGAAGTCCCCACCTGCAGGCCCCAACAAGATCGTCTGGTTGCTTTCTACTGTCCCGGTCTCAGTTTCCTTCCTGTTCATTGTCTGTCAGAGGAGGGGGGTCTGGCAGGCTCAGGGGCTTTGAAGTTAATGGCTGCTTTTATTTCCTCCTCCTGGAGTCTGGGCTGTTCTTAGGGTCTTGCTCCATTGTTCCCCACAGACTCCTAGTCAGTCTGGGAGGCTCCTTACCACACACCTATCCCGGAGCTCATAAACCAGGGCCGATGCGCCGTGTAGCCACATGGCATTTTTTTTTTAAAGCCAGTGTTTTAAAAATTAAACGATATCTCAATTTCTTCTTTCTTTTGAAAAATCTTACGGTCTGGCAGTAAGAGGCCCAGATTCTGGAGCTGGAACAATCAGAGGGTGTTGAAAGGGCCTCTTCCTTTGGATGTGCCACAGGTCTGGCTTTAGAGCAGTCCCCTGTTCTATACTGCCTCCCTGCACCGCCCTTGTTCCTCTGCCCTTGACCCTCACGGAGAGAAATACTTCTCTATCCTCTCTCTTTCCTAGTGTGTGGCACGTGGGAAGGTAGACCAGAAGAGCTGTGAGACTTTTTCTTCTCAGCAAGCTTCTTTCCCTTAAACGTTGTCTTCCTGATCTCATCACTCCTCTAGATCTATGCGTCCCTCCCACCCCCGCCCTGATGATCCCATTCCATCCCTTCCTTTGACATAAGGAGAAACTGAGGCCCGTGGGATGAAGGCTGCATACCAAGTCCCCCCAGTGAGTCTGCACAGTGCTCGCTTCAGGCCCTGAAGAGCAACATTCTAGGAAGTTTCTGGCATGTTTGTTGCTATTCTGAATGACAAATATTAGTGAGCAGCCTGTTCTTTCCCTCGTGTTTCTTCTTTTCACAGCCGTGACAGTTTTAAGGAAAGAGTAGTTCCTCTCTTCTACTAATAGAAACAATGAGGCTCCAAGAGCATAAATGTCCACAGTCACACAGCTTTCTGGGTCTCACGTGAAAAGTGGGGACAGTAACTCCTCATCAACCTGAAGTCTCAGCCAGGTGACTCCTTCGGGCCCCATTAGCTCTGCTGTCTCTATGTCCCTCGTTTAGATACTAATTCAGTAAAGCTGTATTGACCACCTCCTCTATTCTTTTTTTAAAGATTTTACTTACTTATTTGAAAGAGAGGGCACAAGTAGGGAACAGACGGAGGGGGAGAAGCAGACTTCCCACTGAGCAGGAAGCCCAACACCTTTGGTGGCCGATCCCAGAACTAGAGATCATGGCCTGAGCCAAAGGCAGATGCTTAACCCACTGAGCCACCCAGGCACCCAACCACCTCCTTTAAATCAGGCACTGTGCTTGTTGTCTTCAAGGAGCCAACACTGTGTGACGGTAAATAATAATATTGGGGAGAAAGAGGGAAAATTGTCCCCCAAGTGTTGCCCGTGGAGGGGGAGGGGTGACTTCAGATTAAGTGATACGGCATAGAATATCTTTGAGAGGAAACATACATGGGTGTCTTAGTCCACTTGGGGTGCTATAACATAATACCACAGAAGGTCACTTATAAATGGCAGGAATTTATTTCTCACAAGTTCTGGAGGCTTGGAACACAGATCAAGATGGTTCCAGTGTGGTCATGTTCTGTTAGAGAGCCATCTTCCTGATTCATAGCCAGCACCTTCTTGCTTTGTCTTCACCTGGTGGAAGGGACTAGGGATCTCCCTGGGGGTCTAATACCCTTGGTGAGGGCTCTACCAAGGGCTCATGACCTAATCACCAAAGGCCCCATCTCCTAATAACATCGATGTTGGGTGTTAGGGTTTCAACATACAAATTTGGGTTGGGTGGGGGGTAGACACAAGCATTCAGGCCATAGCTATGGATTTCCTTGGGAGTAGACTTCAGAGGGGACAGAGGTAGGAGCTGGGTCAGTGACACAATTCACAGGACCCTGTGCAAAATGAAAATAGGGGGCGCTGGTTCATAATGCAGGGAAATGTGCTGTTAAGGGCAGTAAACTATGAAGGTTTCTCCTTTCTCCTCCATCTCTCAACTTGCCGTGGGTTTTCTTAGTTGCTCTTTAATGTTCTAAACAAAAAAATGTAAAATATTAGCAAGAATTGTACTATTCATCTTTATATTGTGCAATGTCACTTTTCAATGCAAAAATAAGAGTATTTAACTCATATGTTGAATCCCTGAAGTTACACAATTCATGTTTCACAGCTCATATGTGCACGTGTATTTAGTTCCTACAATAATGGTAGAAATGCTACAGAAAGTTAACTCAATGGTTCTTAATTTCACTTCCTTTTGTTTTTCTTTTTTGTTCTCTTTAGTTTTTTAATAAAAATTGTATTTAAGGTGTACAACGTGAGATTTTAATATCACACACAGTGAAATGATTACTGCAGTCAAGCTAATTAACATATTTATCTCCTAACATAGTTACCTTTTTTTTCTTTTGGTGGTGAGAACACCTGAGGTCTATTCTCTTACCAAATTTCCAATACACACTGCAGCGTATTGACTACAATCATTGTACTATACTTCAGATCTCTAGAACTTACCCATCCTACATAACTGCAACTTTGTATACTTTGAGCAACATCTTCCCTTTATCCCCACCTCCCTGCCCCTGGTAACCACTGTTCTCCGTTTCTATGAATTGGACGTTTTTAGACTGCAAATCTAAATGATACCACATAGTTATTTGTTGCTCCGTAACTGGCTCACTTCACTTTGCATAATGCCCTCCAGGTTTATCCAATACAGGTTGCTGTATTTGGCAGCATCTCCTTTTTTAAGGCTGAATAATATTCCATTGTGTGTGTGTGCATGTGTGTGCGTGCACACTACAATTTCTTTATCCGTTCATCCATCCACCGACATTTAGGTGGTTCCCATGTCTTGGCTATTGTGAGTAACATAGCAGTGAACTTCTTGAGATGTGCACATCTTATCAATATTCTACGTTTGGCTAATTGATGGCTAAGGAAGGGCAAAAAGGAAAGGGAACGATGGGTTGCCCCGTCTTTTCCTTTTCTTTGGTGTCATAATATGTGGTTGCCTAATACAAGGAAGCAACACCAGTAAGAAAGGATGTGAGAGGGATCCTTGGTCATTCATGTTTCTTAGAATGCTATTGCCTTCTGTTAAATGTTGAATTGTGTCCCTCCAACAAGAGATGTTGAAATCCTAACACCCAGGATGTCAGAATGTGACCTTATTTGGAAATAGGGTCATTCCAGATGGAGTTAAGATGAGACCAGACTGGAGTAGGGTCTCAATCCTGTGTCCCTGACTGGTGGTGTCCTTTAAGAAAACTGTGAAAGTGGAGGCAGAGATTCCATTTAGGCGGCTGCAGAACGAGTGACACAAAGGACTGAGAGCCACCACCAGAAAGCACCAGGAAGCATGGCCTTTCGGGGTGCTGCCGGGAACTCCCATGTCCAGTAGGTCCACTGAAATTCTGTGCTTTAGGGACACGGAGAATATCATGGGAAGGGCAGCAAGGAACAGCAGACAGTCTCCTCAGCTCACGTGCCTGCTCCACTGTCCCCTCTGACTTCATTTACAAACACGGCTTCGAAGATCAAACTCAAGAATTTCCAGTGGTAATGGTAGAGCATTAAACCAAGTACAAGGCTCTCCTGAGCACAATCTTGTGCAACCGCATAGGTCACACACGTGTGAAATGGCCCCCAGTGGGAGGGAGATTTATTTTTCTACTTTTTGATCTTCTACCTTTCTTTCTTAATTAAAAAAAGTAATATGGGCCAACTTTCCAAATGTCCTAGGTTTTGAGCTCTGTTTGCAAAACGCTGCATTTTTATTCTTCCTGCCTTGTTCTCAGACCTAATCTATAGAGTTGTATCTCAAGAATTTCTAGTAGAGGATCATAAAGGATTTGGCCAACGTTCTTCTGACTATGTACAGCACACAGCTAGAAACAGTTTGAAAGCATTGGTTTGGTTTCTGGTTAAAGACCAAAGTGGTAAGTAAACAAGACTTATGTCTCTAGGTTTATGGTCCAGATGTCTTCCTTCTGTCCCTATAAACGGAGCCAGCCTTCATGGGTTGGGTCCTAAATGAAGCAGTGCAAACCATTAAGACCCAAAGGAAACGCTGCTCAAAGTATATGCTTATCTTCCCCTGAAAAGCTGAGTGCTTGAAGAATTTATGTCACTGACCCACCACCCAAACCATCAGTGCAATGTATTTTTGTTCTTCAGAGATACTGGGGGAAAGAGAGTCTCCTGAGAAGGATACATGAAGGACAGCAGACTAGGCATGACTTTTAGAATCCGCTTAAAATCGCTCCTGGAGAAAAGCCAAGTGTCTGCCTCCCTCTGTCACCCGTCAGAACTCCCAGTAACGGAGAGCGGAAGTTTAGGAAAAGAGGAGTCCAAGTTAGTGAATAATAAAGGCCTTTCTTCTTTTGGTGGACCCTGCATAGAGAGGTGATAACACTGCTATGAGGAATGAAGAACAGCAACAGCAACAAAAAGCAAAACAATTCTGTGACTTGTTATTCAATGGAAGGCCCTGCTAGTGAGCAAGTGTATCATGTGATTAAAAAAAACCAAAACCCCACTGACATGGCCCCTGGGTGGCTCAGTTGGTTTCGCATCTGCCTTTGGCTCAGGCCATGACCTTGGGGTCCTCGGATGGAGTCCCACATGGGGCTCTCCGCTCAGCAGGGAGTCTGTTTTTTTCTCTCCCTCTGCCACTCCCTTGCTCAGTCTCTCCCTCAAACAAATAAAATCTTTACAAAAAATTTTTTGTCTTTTTTTCTGATTATAAAAGTAACGCATGTTTCTTGTAGAAAAACTTAGAAATACAAACCTAGAATAAAAAGTAGATTTCCCATCATCCTACCACTCTGATTACAGTTCATATTTTTATGGACGTTCTTCAGTTTCTCTGTGTGTGTGTTTAACCAGTCCCTGTTCTAATAGTTCATTGCAATAGAAAAAATTGTGATGAAACCCCCTGTAAAGAAACCTTTGTACTCACCTGCTTATTTTTTAAAAATGAATTTCCAGGGATGCCTGGGTGGCTCAGTCAGTGAAGCTTCTGCCTTCGGCTCAGGTCATGATCCCGGGGTCCTGAGACTGAGTCCCACATTGGGCTCCCTGCTCAGCGGGGAGCCTGCTTCTCCCTCTGCCTCTGCCCCCCCGATTGTGCTGTCTCTCTCAGTCAAATAAATACAATCTTTAAGTGAATTATTCAAATAAGTTTCCAGAAGTGGAATAGTTAGATCAAAGGATACATTTAAATGTTTTTAAGTTATATCTTTTAGTAAGACGGTAGTAATTTGTGTTCCCAACAACACTTATATTTGTCAACCTTACATGTTATGTTTTTAGAAATCCTCAACAAGGATGTACCACTGTTTCTAAAAAAATTTTTTAAGATTTATTTATTTATTTGAGAGAGAGAGTGAGTGAGTGAGAGAGAGAGAAAAAGAGTGAGAGAGCATGCACAAGCTGGGGAAGAGGCAGAGGGAAGGAGAAGCAGGCTCTCTGCTGAGCAGGGAGTCTGATGCAGGACTCAATCCCAGGACCCTGATCATGACCTGAGCCAAAGGCAGACACTTAACTGACTGAGCCACCCAGGAGCCCCTAAAATTTTTTTTGTAATGTCTTTGCTAGTGAGTATGAACATTTTCAAAATGATACAAATCCATTTGAATTTCTTCTTTCATGGCATGCCTGTTCAACCATTTCTGAGTTCTGGTGTTAGTGTTTTATGTAGTACTGATTTACAAGAGGTCCGGATAGTAAGACAAACTTATGTCACATTTGTTAAAAACATTTTCTCTAATTCGTCATTTGTCTTTTCAGTGATACTCAACATGTCTAAGTCTTGCACAGTCATTCAAATATATATACTCATCCTTTGATTTCTTCCTGTGCTTTGTATCTGGGCTTTCTCTTCTGAAATAGTTCCCCTATGTTTTCTCTTAATTGTCTTGTGATTTTGTTGTTGTTGTTGTTTGTTTGTAGTTCTTTGGGCTTGATAAAGCTAATTTGTAGATAGGGATCCATAAAATGGAGGACACCCTAGTGGCCTGTTTCACATCACAAATCCAAACCTAAGTCAGACTATACTTTTCTGGAAACACGTAGCAAGGAAACCTAACATACGCCAATCACGAATCTCCAAGTTAGCTAGTTTAACTTAACTTAGAAAATAGGACCTGCTAGCTTATAAGGAAATCCCCAACCTCCTACCTAGCCAATCATGCCCTGCTTCTGTATTGCCTTTTCTAACACTCTATAAAACTTGCTCTTGCCCAAAATGCCCCGGGAAGACGGCTCGCCGGCTGGTGAGGCACTGTCTTCCCCCAATCCATGGACTGTCTTCCCTTGAATAAAGGACATCAAACTTGTTACTAAATTGTTTCAGTTTTTGTCATTTGACAGGTTCTTATATTTATTTTGGTGATGGTTTAAATAAATCTCTGGTTTTACTTTTTCCTCCAATTAACTAATTTCCCCAGCCTAATTGATTGAAGAATTTATCCTTTTTCCCACGAAAGTGAAATGCCACATTTATCCTAAGGCTAATATTTAAGTACCTCGTATATCTATATCTAGACTTCAATTATTTCACGGATGCTTATCCACCCATTGTTGTATCAACACTACAATAATTACAGCTCGGCAATATGTTCTATATGCAGGTCTATCCTCCCTTTTTAAAATATAAATATCTTACATTTTCCTCACAGATACTCTTCCATTTGAGTGTTGGAAAAAGCATTATGTATCCTCCCTCACCCACCCCTACCTATCTCCAGTCATTAGAATTTTATTAAAAGAACTAACTTGAGGGGTGTCTGAATGGCTCAGTTGGTTGAGCCATTCAACCAAAATTGACTCTTGATTTTAGCCTGAGCTCAGGGTTCAGGCCTTCAGCTCAAGGTTCTGAGTTCAAGCCCCGCCCCCGCCCCCCCCCCCCGCCGCCCTC
>LNAC01000074.1:926679-946750 GCA_002007465.1 Ailurus styani | reverse complement strand
GGGGCTGCGGAAGCGGCGGTCGAGAGCGAGGAGCGCCCCGCTCGTTCGCCCAGACGCGTGCGGGCACCCGAGGGCACCGCCGGCTCGGCCCTGAGAGGGGCCTGGCGCCCGCAGCCCCCCACGCCCGAACAGGGATGCGTGAGTTTCGCCCCGGCTCTAGGGCAGGATGTGGGAGCAGGACAAAGGCTGGGCGGCGGGGGAGGAGTTGGGGACGGCGAACCGGTGGCCGCTGCCGGAGCCCCAGCCTCGGGCGACCTAGCGGAGTCGACAACTTTCTCTGCAACTTTTGCAAAAAGGAAGATAAAAATTCTGCAAGTTGTTGCACAGCCCCAGGTCGCCCCGGCTCCCTCGAGCAGAGGGCAGAGGGGCACCGTACCCTTGCCGGGACCGGCAGCGACCACCGGCTCCGCCGAGCGGGGCAGGAGTGGGCGCCCATTCGGGCCCTAGCCAGGGACGGGCCAGGGTAGGGGTGCCGGGGGATCGGAGCCAAGGCGGGGCGGGGGGCGCGTGCTGCGGCTGCTCAAGTTGCCGTATCCACGCAGGGTGCGCCCTGAGGGCCCGGTAGCGTCGGATCGCTGCGCTGCATACCCGATGATGGATGAGCCGTGGTGGGAAGGGCGCGTCGCCTCGGACGTGCACTGCACCCTACGCGAGAAGGTCAGTTCCTCCGCGCCGCCGTCGTGGGGCTGGGCATTTAACTGGGTCTTGATTCGATGTCCTCGGGTCGTCCTGCGTAGGTAACTCAAACTCCCGGTGCCTTGCCTTCTTCCTGCCCTTACCCTTCTCCCGGAGGGTGGTGGGGGGAGACATTCGAGATTGGGAGAGCTTTAACTGGTTTTACTTATTAGGAACCCAGACGGCTAAACGGAGTTAGTTACTAAACTCCTTAAAGCTGTATTTCCCATAGTATTGACACCTGAGATAATTTGAAATAGTACATTTTAAAAATTGTGTATTTATTTTAGTGTGAAATTTAAAAATGTGTATCTAGCAAGTTCTGCGTAGGATAAATGATGCTGACTCCCATTGATTGTAACGATGTCGCAGTTTAAGATAGAAAAAGTTGTGACTCGATATAAAGAAATGATAGGTGAATGAAAGTACACGGTATGCCCCCCTCAAAAAAAAAATCTCTGGATGGGACTGAATAAAATTTAAGAAACAGAGGTCTAAATGAGCGGCTACAAAACTGGGAAGGGTGTGGGGAGAAAACAAACACTCCCCTCCCCCTGCGAGGTTGCCTCTGGGGGCAGCTGAGTGTGATTCCCTACACTCACTCCCCTCACCTTAGAGAAGTGCTGATGGCCACCAGGAAGGTTGGTGGCATGGCCTGTGTGTCTTGCCTCCCTTCGGGGCTGAGACTGGGAAGGACGGTTTGGGAAACAGGTGTGAAATAGAGGAGTGTATTGGTTTTCTTTTCTTTCTCTCTCTTTTTTTTTTTTTTAAAGAATTTATTTATTGACACAGACGGAGAGAGAGAGAGCATGAGCAGGGGGGAGAGGGAGAGGGACAGGCAGACTCCCCAGTGAACAGGGAACCCGATGTGGGGCTTGATCCCAAGACCCTGAGATCACGACCTGAGCCGAAGGCAGATGCTTAACCGGCTGAGCCACCCAGGCGCCCCTTGTGTGTTGGTTTTCTAGGGCTGCTGTGACAAGGGGACTTAAAAAAAGAGAAATGTATTCTCTCCCAATTCTGGAGGCTAGAAATCCAAAATCAAGGTGTTGGCAGGGCCATCCTAATCCTTGGAGTTCCTTGGCTTGCAGATGCGTCATTTCTATGAGTTGGTTGTCACAGGATGTTCTGTGTGTCTGTCTTTGTCTCTCCTTATAAGAACACCAGTCATTGGAATAGGGTCTACTTTAATCCAGTAAGACCTCATCTTAACTGATTACATTAGAAAAGACCCTATTTCCAAATGGGGCCCCTTTCAGAGATTGTAGGTAGACATGAATTTGGAGGCATGGGTGGATACTGTTCAGCCCAACATAGGGAGGGAGAGGTCTTCCTCGTGGGGTACCTGGGTCCCTACACAGACAGGTCTCACATCCAGTGCATCTGCATCCAGTGTCTGTGGAGTTCTGCTTAAAAAGTCACCAGCTATTGAGGCTTTTTCCCCTCATCTGGGGAGTGGCTGTCTTCCACCTGTATTAATTTTTTTTTCCTGTACCTAGTAATCTACCTCTGTCTGGCATTCATTCCCCAGGCTGTAGCTTTTTTCTGCTTCCTTTGGTCCTCTCCTGGGAGAGCAGAATGGCCAAGGTGCAGCCCATTCCGGTCATCTGGAGAAGGAATCCAGGTCTTAGTGTCCAGTTAGAAAGCAGGGATAGCCAGTTGGTAGACCAGGCGGTCTAGTCTTTGTTCTGTTTCCGGAGCCAGTGGCTAAATCAAGTAGTGCGAACTGTCGTGGAAACTGGGCTTCCTTGTTTCTCATAGGCTTAAGTGTTGTCAGTCCTGCTCAGAGCTTGGGAGCAATGACTGTCACCCGATTTGTCCCTTTGATGCAGGAAGGCTTTCTGTGAGCAGCATAAACTGAACCAGCTCAGTTACCCGAGAATCTCCCATCTTTTATGTGGACCTTCTAGCCACTCAGACGAACAGGGGCAGGCAGTCCCTCATTAATTGTGCCTCAGCCACACCACAGTGCTGTGGTAGTTTCTTACGGGCTCCCCTCCTCAGGGAAGACAGGTCTGTCCAGATTTTACCGGTTAGAAATAGAAACCTCACCCAGGGGCTGATGCCCAGGGTCTTATAACGGCAAACCCCGGGTCCCTTTGGCTGTAGTGTCCTGCCTTCCCAATATATTAACTATTTTTCTCCTTTAATTCTTCTGTCTATTCAAAGAAGCAGGTGCCCCTTGGGACAGTTTGGCTTCATGGAGAGTTTGCAGAGGAAAGTGAGGACTAGGGGGAATCCACACCAGCCTCACGTTTCTTAAGGAACAAGGGCTGGCCTTTAATTTTCCCCAGGGTAATTTTTTAGTAAACATCTGTTCCAGTAATACATTCCTAACACTGTAGGACAACTTTGCAAGTGTCTGGCGCTTAATCGCCCCTCGTCGTTTCTGTCAGATGTTGCCAGATGAACACAGAGCACGTTTGCACGTGTGCCGGTGAATTGTCAGTCATTGAACCAGGAGTGGTTCTGCTCCCCGGACTGATTCAGGAAGCAAGGCTGGATCACAGAGATAATGGGAGCCCCACTCTGTCAGATGTGCGACTCCAGAATAGCACGGTGTTGTCGTGTGTGAAATGTGACACTGTGGAAATGAACTGTGGTGTTGGATGCAAACTAGGTACCGTGGTCAGACTCTGAGCAGCTAGTTTAACTTCGCGAAACTTGGGGCCTGGCTGCCCTTGTCCATTCTTCCCACTACCACCAGAACTTAGATCGTGTCAGTTCCCTGCTTAAAGACCTCCAGTGTCATCCCATTGCACTCACAGTGACTTCTGCTTGCAGTACCTGACACAGCTGGGCCCTGGCCTGCTCTCCTGCCTTGTCTCCCACTCCCTATACTGACCTCCTCTCTCTTCCTTGAAGGAGTCAAGCTTATTCTGCATCTCGGGGACTTTGCACTGGCTGTTCCTTGTATTGAAGTCTGCATTCCTCTATTACTGTTCATCTGTGTCTCTCCATCAGATCATCCTGTTTTGTTTCCTGTGTAGTATTTGCCAGTATCTGGATTTATTTTCTGTTGATTATCTTTTCCCGTACACTAGAATGTATGTTCTGCAGAAATTGGCCTGTGTCTGTCTTGTTCAGTGCCAGATGTCAGTGTCCAGAATGAAGTCTCCCCAGTCTGAGTGAAGTGGCAAGAAAAACAAATCTACTTTATTTTCTTCTTCTGTAAGGTATGGGGGGGGGATATTTTATAGGAATATTAAGAATGAGTGAGGACCTGAGAACTATGGGAGAAATGTCACATGACAGGCATTGTGCCTTTCTACTTAATGATTGTTAAATGTGAGGCCGAGTGTGAAACTGACAGTCACTTTCACATAGTGTGTGGTCAGAGTAAGGCTTGGGGTTTGTGACCACCCTTGGGTTGAGTCTGGGAGAGCCATCAGTTTGCCAAAAGTCACATCCTTGGGACCAAGCAGCTAGACACCATCAGCAAAATCTAAGCAGTTAGCCTAAAGCATCCTGACTGTGTGGGGGAGAATGGAGCCCTCCTCCCGCCCACATCCCTCTGGAGAAATGTCTCCCTCTCAGGCTGCTTTTACCTCATGCTCAGCCTTAAATTGCTTCCCTCATCATCCTTCCTGGCCCCTTTGCTTCTGCTGGAACCGACCTAGAACCCCTTTCTCCAGCTAATTCCTGCTGGGGGTCGGTCTGCCAGCCAGTTCCGGGGGTGGGGGGGGGTCAGGTTTCTTACTTGTAACACCTGTGCCCTTGAACTTCCTTAGTGAACATGAGCCGGGGAGCAGATTCTCACCAGGCCAGTGGTGACAGTGAGGCTGTTGGTGACATTTCCCCATAACCAGCTGTATGTCCCCATGAATATTCAGATTAAAGCTGAGAGCCCATTAAAACCTGGGGTGCCTGGCTGGCTCAGTCAGTTAAGCATCTGCCTTTGGCTCAGGTCATGATCCCGGGATCCTGGGATGGAGCCCCACATCAGGTTCCTGCTAAGCAGGGAGCCTACTGCTCCCCCTGCTTGTGCTTTCTCTTTCTCTCTCTCTCCCGCTCTCTCAAATAAAATCTTTAAAAAAAAGAAAAACTGAGAGCCACCTTTTCTTTTTTCTCCCAAAAGAGGAACCCACCTTAAGTTTAAAATTTAAGACCCCCCCCCCAAAGCCATGTCAACAAGCCCTACTTGGCATGATCTCGTAGCTTTATCTTCGGGGGCCTGGGGAGCCTGGGTGCCAGAGGCTCTGTCCATCCTGTTCACCCGCTAGTATCGGGGGTCACGTGATACCTTGGGGGTCTCCTTGGCCTGCCCCAGGCCTACAGAGCCACCAGCCTACTTGCTGAAGCTTGCCTGGTTGCATATGTAGAGAACTCTACCTGTGTGAGAACACATTTCTTGAACCAGTAGACCGATAGAGGACATTTTTACTGATATGTGACTGAATTTATACAAAGCTTTTCCTACACACCATCAACAAGTGATGAGAACTTTGGCGGCTACTGTCTGTTGAGCACTCACTGTTTCGGGCTGTGTGCTCAGCGTGCCTCACCCCCAAGCGTTGACCCCTTGCACTGGCATTGACCTTGTTTTACAGATGGGAAACTACGAGACTCAGAGGGTGTGAGTAACTCTGTTGAGAGCAAACACGTCATTGTATCAGAGCTTGTACATAAATTCATTTGCAAAAACATCCGTTTTACCGAAGATTGGAAATCCATGGTACGAGACCATCCAGGCTCTGCCGTCCTTGGTACCGTCGGCTGTGGGTTTCAGTCCATGTGATGATGACTCTCCTAGTTGGGTTTTCTTTAAACCGTGCTGAGAAGCTAGCAGTCCCGGGCTCTGGCCTCGCTCTGGGCCTTGGAAGGCCTGATGGCCCGGCCGGGCGTGCCTTATTTGGTCCTGGCACCTCACCTGTGGGTGACACTTCTCACCGTGAAGCGATTTGGCCTCTGCTGTTGCGTGTTGATGGGATGGACATGATGGTGTTCTGACTTGTCAGGGCAGGGGAGGGACACCTCCAGGCCTTCTCTTATCCAACCTCTGACAGCGGGAGGTGGTAGAATCTCACCCCAGCTCGGTCCCCTGCCCCTGGTTTGAAGCCACATCATTTTCTAGTGGTTTCTAAAGCTTTCACATCCTTTAGTGTATCTCTTCCAATGTCCATGATGTTTTTTCCTCACTCTTCTCCCTAAATTCCTTAAACTTCCCCCACTGCAAGGCTGAACACTGACTCTTTATAGAAAGTGTTGATCCAAGTCCATGCTCCGCAGTTTGACTGGGTCATGCCCTCATTGGTTTTTCTAGTCCACTCCCCTCCTTTTGGGCTTCTGCACACCCAGGGGACAGTCCTTTCCAAATCATGAGACCAGACTGGATCTACCAATAAGAAAATGCTCTCTACACAAGATGTGTCTGCCCAGCTTAGTTCCAGACATGTGTCCTTTAAGCCTGTCAGACCCGCTACTGACAGGACTGCCTTACGGTTGTGGTCTTCAAGGGAGACCCTACCGCTGCTGGCCCTTAGGGCCCCTTCCTGGAGGGGGAGGTGAGGCTTTTAGTATAAGCAGACTTTCCTGCAGTCCTGTTGATAAGGGTGATTGGGCTGCCCCCCGGTGTTGTGTGGAGAAGATGGAAGATGGATTGAGAAATGGCGTGCTTGGTGTTCCCACAATACTCACCTGAGACTTGGTCTCAGTGCACCTTACCTGTGGAAGAAGCCAATTATCCTGGAGCCCTCCTATCATCTGCACAGCAGGATGGCATGATCCCTGCCTCCCAGGTGTCCTGGAGAAAAGAACATGGCTATGGGTGTACTCGGTCAGCCTTTGGGGGCTCTGGATTTTGGGGTGGCGCAGGGGGTTGGCAGGTACCCCGGTTGACTGGGGAAGCCTGTGCCAAGTGAGGGGAGGACGTTTAAGTCTTTGAGCTGGCCCTGTGCCTCTGCCCTTGACTTGTTCTTTGTCTTCCTAAACCACACTGCCCCTTGGGTAAAGGGAGCCCAGCCAGTGATTCTCTAGTGTATCTGAGCACCTGGCAGGAAGAGGTGACACTGTGGGTCTGCTGTTTTCTCTCTTTTTGTTTTTTTAAAGTTACTAAACCGTACACACACACAAAGTGGGGTGGATTTTTTTGCTTGTTTGTTTAGGAGACTGCAAAAATAAACACAAGCAAACAGAAGAAGGTGAACTTTCTCCTACAGTCCTAGCACTTGGAAGTCCGCTCTGTTGATAGTTTGGGCTCGGTTCTTCTCTTCCTTTGTGTGCGTGTCATCATCATACATTTTTACTTTGTTTTCTGTGTTTTGTTTTTTTTAGTAAAAGAAAATACCTTGTCTCTAAACACTGTTCATTTCACAGTGTTTCATGCACACATTTCTGTATCATTCTTCTGCACCCAATTCCTGGTTATTGGGCACCAGCAAAAATAATAGAAACAAGTGATTGTGCTTATTTAGAGTAAGTAGTATGAGAACATGGTAATGAAAATTAAGCTGTATAAAGGGGAAGATAGTGGCACGCCTGGGTGGCTCAGTCCGTTGAGCGGCTGCCTTGGGCTCAGGTCATGATCCTGGGGTCCCGGGAGTGACCCCCTCCCCGCTCAGTAGAAAGTCTGCTTTTCTCCCTCTTCCCCTCCCCCTACTCAGGCTCGTTCTCTCTCTCTCTCTCACACTTTCTCTCTCAAATAAATAAAATCTTAATAAAAGAAAAGGGGTTAGATAGTGAATAGGCTTCCTTCCACCGTGTTCCGTTCCCCTGGTCTCCCTTTCTAAAGGTACTACTGATCCCAGCTCCCTGTGAATCCTTCCAGAGTTATTCTGTACATAAACAAATACACGGTGTGTGTGTGTGTGTGTGTGTGTGTGTGTGTGTGTGTGTGTGTGTGTTCTAACACTAGTGCAGTAAAATTTACACTTTCTTGTACCATTTGATTTTTTAATGTATATTTTGTAACAATTTAAATATTTTCTGTGAAACCAGTGAACAGAATCACCATGACCAAAAGGGATTTTTTCTTCTGTCTTTTCTGCTCATTTATATAGTAGATACTAATAAATTTTTATTGAATAAATGGATGGGATGTTTCTTTTTGGCCATTTTTTATCTAAATATTTTTATTTTTATCATACAAAATGCCACTGTAGGCGTGCCTGGATGGCTCAGTCAGTTAAGCACCTGCCTTTGCTCAGGTCATGATCCCAGGGTTCTGGGATCAAGCCCCACATCAGGCTCCCTGCTCATCGGGGAGCCTGCTTCTCCCTCTGTCCCTCCTCCCCACTCACGATCTCTTTTTTCCAAGTAAAATATTTTTTAAAAAGCCATTGTAGTATACTATAGTTCTATAACTTAATTTTTTTCTTTCTTAACTCTATATATTAAGTAATTTTTTATGTCATTAACTATTTTTCTACAATGTCATGCATCTTGTTTTTTTGTGTGGATACACCAGGATTTGGTTGGCTCATCTCCTTGTTGGATATTTAGGTGGAGTTACTTACTCATTTTGAGTTAAAATTGAATTAGAGTCTGTAGTACGGTGTACAGATCTTAAGTGTGCATACAGCTTACAGTGCATGGTGAGTTTTGATAAATGTATGCACTCAGGTAACTACCACCATATTCAAGATACAGGACATTGCCAGAGCACCTACCTGGCTCAGTTGGTAGAGCATGCGGCTCTTGATCTCTGGGTCATGAGTTCGAGCCCCACATTGGATATAGAGATTGTTTAAATAAATAAACTCGAAAAGAAGATCTTTAAGGGGCGCCTGCATGGCTCGGTGGATTAAAACCTCTGCCTTCGGCTCAGGTCATGATCCCAGGGTCCTGGGATCGAGGCCCACATTGGGCTCTCTGCTCAGCAGGGAGCCTGCTTCCTCCTCTCTCTCTGCCTGCCTCTCTGCCTACTTGTGATCTCTCTCTGTCAAATAAATAAATAAAATCTTTAAGAAAAAAAAAGAAAATCTTTTAAAAGAAAAGATACAGAACACTGCCATCAACCTAAAAAGCTCCCATGTGCTCTTCTTGCTCAGTCACTCTCAGGCAGTGATCTGCTGTTTGTGGGTTGTATTTGTCTTTTCTGGACTCTTTTCTGTCTGCCTTTCTCTATTTCACATAATGTGTCTGAGATTCATCCCTGTTGTTGTGTCTGTTAGGAGTTTATCTTGTTCCTGCTGAGTAATACTCCGTTTGTTTCTGTATGTAACACAGCAACTCTTTCATCCATTTCTCTCTTGTCCTTTGAGGCATTCCTAGTGTACCATTTGATTATAAATTGCACCGTGGTGGAGATCCTAGTCTGTCTGTGTGTACAGTCGTGGGAATAAAGTCCAAAAATGAAATTGTTGGTGACACGGTAAAATTTTAAGAACTTTGCATATCACCAGTTAATAAATTCCTGAAAGAATGCATCTGTTTGCACATCCACCAGTGGTGTGAGGGCGCCTGCTTCCCTGCAGCTCTGCGAGACCGAGGTATTTCTTTTATTAAAAAAAAAAAAAATCAGTGCCCTTTGGATAAGTCGAGGGGTGTCTCCTGGTTGTGTTTGAAAGGAATGGGAACCCAGGGTGGAAAAAGCACTGGAGGCAGGAGGGGAGTGGGGAGGGGGGACACTGAATAGATATTGCCGGGACCTGGGGATTCCCATCTGCAGCAGGGAGCCAGCCTGGGACACGTGTCAGGCTGGGCGAGGGCTGTTGAGGTCATCTCCCACCATGGCCAGGAAACTCCCAGTGCTCCCTCTCAGCCCCTCAGCGTGTGCTGCCCACGACCCCCCAGGGGCACTTCTTAGAAACTGAATCCTTCTTGAGGCCAAATTTGCATTTTCCTGAGGCGTCGGCTCCCTTGGAGGTCACTGGAGCAGGAGTTGCCAGAGCCTGGGTGTTCTTTGGGATAGAGGCATCCACGCCGGTGCCATGAGCTCCTCAGTCCAGAAATGACCATCCTGTGATTTGGCTGGGGGCGCCGAGGCAACAAGGGTGGGAGGGGAGGGTCATTAGAAGAGAAGCATTGGGAACTAGATTCAGTGACTGTAGGGAGAAGTTGGAAAGAACCTAAATGCCCATCAGGAGGGCGTTGGTTTTGCTGTGGTTCATCTAATAACACTGGAATATGGGGGACCCATTAGATGTGGCGTTGTGGAAGACAGCTTGGCACATAAGGACTGCTGATTTTTCAGACGACTGTGAAAAACCCAGACAGCTCAGAGCATGTCTGACTCTGGAGTGTCCCTCCGTTTAACTTTTTATGATAGAGATTTTTAAAGATACACAAAAGTAGAGGGAATAGTAAAATCAATCCCCATGTACCTTCCCCCGAGCTTAGTACCTATTTCATCTGTTCCCCAGACAGTGTGTCATTTTACCTATAAATACCTGCCAACAGACTTTTTTTTCATGCAACAACTATGCCATTATCACATCTAACAAAATTAACAATTCATTGATATCTTTTCTTTTCCAGTCCATATTTAGCTTCTCCAGATGTCTCAAAAATGGCTTTTATAGGTGGTTGGTTTATTCAAAACATCCAGATAAGGTCCACATATTACATTTCTTTAAAAATTAGTCTTGGAGCACCTGGATTGCTTAGTTGGTTGAGCGTCCGACTCCTGATTTTGGCTCAGGTTGTGATCTCAGGGTCGTGGGATCAAGCCCCGTATTGGGCTCTGCATTTCTTGGTGGGTCTGCTTGGGATTCTCTCTCCCTCCCCTGCCAAATAAATAAATCTTTTTTTTCTTAAGATTTTACTTATTTATTTGACAGAGAGAGCAAGATCACAAGTAGGCAGAGAGGCAGGCAGAGAGAGGAGGAAGCAGGCTCTCCGCTGAGCAGAGAGCCCGATGCGGGGCTCGATCCCAGGACCCTGAGATCATGACCTGAGCCAAAGGCAGAGGCTTTAACCCACTGAGCCACCCAGGCGCCCCTAAAGAAATCTTTAAAAAAAAAATTACTCTTAAGTTTTTTATTCTCTGTTGGTCTCCCAGCCCATCCTCCCATAACATTGACTTTTGGAGAAACCAGGTCATTTGTTCTGATAAATGTCTCCTGCCCTTGATTTGGCCTGTTACTTCCTCATGGTGTCATTTAGCTTGAGTTCACGGTTCACAGTTTGTTTCCTATACTTCCCTACTCTTGTGGGATTTTAATATGCTGTAACCTGCTTGCTGTGGAGCTGTCGGCTCAAACATCACTTCCTCAGAGAAGCCTTCCCTGACTCCCAGAGTCAGGCCTGGGCCCTTTGTTACCTTCTCAGACCACACCCCATATTGTTCCTTCAGCGCTCAGCACGATTTGTAATTATACGGTTCTTAAAGGGAATATCCGATTTAGAACTGGCTTCCCCCCATAAAGGGCAGGCCTGTGAGTGCAGGCTGGGGCTGTGTCTCTTCAGTTCTGAGCAGAGGGACTACTGCACGTCACGGACACCTTATCTGGAGTCTGTGCCCTCCAGCCTGCCTACACGTTGCCTTCCTAGACTTCACCGTTGAAACAGGCTTTTGGGGTAGGTAGCATGGCTCCCAGTGACTCCATCCCGCTGGTACAGAAAGGGCCTCTGAGAGCTTAAATGCTCAGCCAGGGTTTCTCTCTGAAGTGGGAGAGCTGGGGCCTTAAAGCCGTGTGGTCTGCTGTCCAGAGTCTGACTTCGGACGCACAGGAGAATTGCAGCCGGCCTTGAAGTCAGTGATGGTGTAACACAGACTTCCCCTCGAGCGATGTGAAAATGCGGGGGTTAATGGTATAAAGCTCTCGGCGCTGAGTTGATGTCTGTCCTTCGGTGCTCACTTTCTGTTTTGAAGTAGTATCAGACTTAAAGAAGAGTTACCAGCACGGGACAAAAATTGTGAACAAGTAACACATTCACCTTATCGTTCTCTCCTTCCATCTTTTTTTTTTAATAGTTTTTTTTTTTTAAGATTTTATTTATTTATTTGACACAGAGACATCAGGTCACAAGTAGGCAGAGAGGCAGGCAGAGAGAAAGAGGAGGAAGCAGGCCCCCCGCTGAGCAGAGAGCCCGATGTGGGCCTTGATCCCAGGACGCTGAGATCATGACCTGAGTCGAAGGCAGAGGCTTTAACCCACTGAGCCACCCAGGCGCCCCTCTCCTTCCATCTTTATTCATTTTGGTTTTTTCTGGAACCGAGTTGCAGGCGTCATACTCTATTATCCCTTAACACTTCAGGGTTCATCTTGCATGGGATTGGCCATGAAGTGGTTTCTGGGGGCATTTCTGTCAGGCCACTGGGGACGTCTTCCCAGGTGTCAGGAACCTCCCTGGAGGCCTGTTTGGGGAGGAAGGGATTTTAGCATTCTGGTGAGAAAGGAGGAAGCCACGGGCAACCTTTCTAGACCGTGAGTCTGGGGAAGGCAGAATTCTGGTTTATTTCCTTGGGCCATCTCCATGGCCTCATTGGCAAGACAGCCTCTTTATCTAGCATTTACTGAGCCCCAAATATAACCTGTAGACCTATGGGGGGCCTCCGCCAGGGGAGGGTGGACTCAGCCACGTCCTGGGGACCCCAGCAGTAGTAATGAGAGTCCACATTGCTGTACGTTAATATTTGCCTGACAAATATTCCCTTGCACGATCCAAGTCCTCAGCCAGCCCTCTGCAGTGGGTACTGTAATTATCCCCATTTTACAGCTGAGACACTCTTAAGTGTAGGTAGTTAAATGACTTACCTGAGGCCACACAGCTAAGAAGATGGCAGAGCCAGGATTGGAAGGCAGGCAGCCTGGCTCCAAAGCTCACCTTGTTAACCGCTGTGCAGATGTGACACCTCGTTGCCTAGAGATGTGTGAAAAGCTTCAAAGAGGAGGTGCATTTGGGGCTGGGTTCAAAGGATAAGCAGAACCTTGCTAGGCAGAAAGAGGTGTAGAGGAAGTTCATCTCCCAGGGCCCAGGGCAGTGTGTGATGGCCACTCGGTGACCTGCGAAGGGCAGCCTGGTTAGTAGGGGAGGGAAGGGGGAGGGACCGGGAGCTTTGGCTCTGGGGATGTGGGGCTCCCAGATGTGTACACATATCCTGTGAGTGCTTGGAGTACTAGGAGGAGGGGAGTGCTGGATCATTGGGAACTGGCCTTGGCGACCTGTGTCCTCATCATTGGTCGTGATCCAAAGAAATGGCATCTGACCTAGGGCAGGAAGTGGGGTGACTTGAGAGTTTTAGGAAATAGAGTCAAAGGACCAGTTAACAAAAGGAGGGAAGGGTTTCAAGTTTCTTACTAGTTGGAACAAAGTAATTTCCCATTGCTGAGCACGATTGGCTTTTGTCACAATGAACATGGTTCTTGGAAAGCTCCTCCTAGCTTGTGCTAGTTTCTGTTTCCTCTTTAAAGACTTCCATGCAGTTAAGGGAGTCTATGTCTATTGGGTGCCTACAATAGGCCAGATGCTGTTAAATGTTGGCACACGTTATCTCATTATTATTTCATTGATTATGAATGTTAACTTTTAAAAAAAGGCAAGTTGGGACGCCTGGGGGGCTCAGTTAGTGAAGCGTCTGCCTTCAGCTCAGGTCATGATCCCCGGGTTCTGAGGTCGAGCCCCACGTCGGGCTCCCTGCTCAGCGGGAAGCCTGCTTCTCCCTCTGCCTACCGCACATTTATTCTCGCATTTAACATATATTTTTTAAAAGTCGACCACGTGCCAAGCACTGCCAGGTGCTGGGAATAGAAGTGGTGAACACAGCCAAGTTCTCTACCTTCACGGAGCTTGTAGTCACACATCAGACTCACGCAAAGCGCATGTAGAGCCCAGATGGGCGCCCAGCTGTGTCCCCAGGAAGTCTGAGACAGTAAGTCTGGAAATGGGGAATGCACTAGACGCCTAGCGCTGCCTCAGTCTGGGTGGCTAAAAGCAGTAGAATTTTATTCTCTCACAGTTCTGGAGGCTGGAAGTTCAAAATCAAGGTGTCTGCAGAGCTGTGCTCCTTCCAGAGGTTCTCGGGGAGGATCCTTCTTGCTTCTTGGCGCTCCTTGGCTTGAGCTGCGTTGGTCCATTCTTGGTCTCCATCTTCACCGGGTCTTCCTCCTGTATCCATCTCTGCCTAGTCTTTCCTCTGTATGTCTGTGTGTCTCTGTGTCCTGTTCCCGTGAGGGCACCAGTGATTGGTTATGAGCCCACCCTAATCAAGTACAACCTTGTTGTAACTTGATCACATCTGTAAAGACCCTAATTCCCAAAAAAGGTCACATTTCGTGGTTGTAGATAGGTAGGGATTTGGGGGAGGCATTATCCAACCGAGTACAGGGGCAAGCCTCCATCTTTCTGTGAAATCTCAGAAGATTCCATTGTCTGTGATCAGCTAACCACAGTGGCAGAAACCCGGGATGGTAGATCAGCAGGGGAATGGAGTCCCATCTGGAGAGACTCGGGTCGTGGTCATGCTAACCCTGCTAATCTGTTTTGGGCTGCGTGGTTGGGTCAGGGTGCAGGAGGATCCAGCAGAAGGGACCTGGAAATTGAGGACAGGACCTGGAGGTGTCGTGTGAAGAGCTATCGAGGCCACCGCTTAGGAATGGAAGGTGGAGAGATCCAGGGTTGGGCGTGTTACAGTGAACCACCCATGCACCTAGATAGAGGAGAATGAAGGGCACCCCCCGTTGAGAAGGTGTGAGGGATGTGGTCATATCAGGAAGCTGCCAAAGGGAAGGACTTGGGGGATGTTTTATAAAAGGCCATGAGTGTTGTCTGTGGGGGTGTTGGGAGGTCTCGGGGGCCGGGGTGGGAGAGGCAGGCACACATGTCTTTGGCCCCAGTTGGATGCCCAGCAGCTGTCGCCGGACCTGTCACAGAGTGTGCTCTGGAGGGCAGAGGCTCTGGCTTTTGGGAATGAGGTGTGTCCAGAGCTGACCCTTGTCCGAGTTCAGGGGGCCAGTGAGTGATGTGGGGGCTTGCGGTGACCTTTCTGTCTGCTGGAAGGAAGCTACAGGTCGGGGGTCAGCAGGGGGAGATGTCGCTGGCATTGTGGGCTCCATGTGCCGCAAGCCACCCTCTCGAGAGTGTCGAAATGGTTTCCTCGAAGAGATGTTGGTTCTTTACCGAAAATACCTCCTAGGGCTTTATGAAGCAATTGGGGCAGAGAGGGGAAGGAGGGTGATCCTCGGGCCTCACAGGGCCTCCTAGGTCAGTGTACTCCTGAGGCTTCTGAAGAACCAACCTACCCCCCTCCCCTTTCTTTTACCCTTTCAATTTGCAAGTCTCCACTTCCTGTTGGTCACCTTGGTTACACATGGTGTTTCTTCATGTCTTGCTACTCTTTGTTCTCAGGCAGACACGATCCCTCAAGCTGTTTCCCAACCAGCTGGCCCAGTGCCTGGAGGCCCAGTCTCCCTAGGGAGGCAGCAGTTGGCAGCACTGAGGACGAGCATGGCGGGAAGCATAGAGGAAACCAGTGTGGCTTTCCGTCAGTGGCTGGTGTGGGAGAGCGGCTCAGCCCCGCTCTGCACCTTGGGCCCTTTATGAGGTGGTGGTCACACTCAATGCAGCATCACAGCCCAGGCCCGGCCAGTTCCTCTGATGTCCAAGTCCAAGCTTTGCCACTAACCTGCAGCGTGGCCTCGGTTTTCTGGGTACCTGGCGGGTCCTGGTGGTGTTGCCACTGACTGGGCCCACCTCAGCAGGGTGAGTGCTGGGACGGAGAGCCCAGAGGGAGGAACGGTTGTCTGTACGGCGAGAGCACCATGAGCGAGAGAAGTGGGGGCATGTGTGTGCCGAGAACCAACTCTCTGTACGTGCTCACAGTTACCTCTCCCTGGTGGGAATGCTGGTGAGTCTAATTTTCTTTGTATTCATATAGGCGTTTTCTAAAATTTCTATAGTAATCAGATATTTTATAATCGGTTAAAGATAACATTAGTTTGGAAGGAAAACACAAACCTAAACTATCCCTTGGAAGCTGCAAAACTGTGTTCTGAGCATGGAGTCAGAAAGGCTAGATTCAGAGCCATCGCGTATTAGCTGGGTGACCTGAAGCAAGTTCCATAGCCTCTCTGAGCTGTCCTTGTCTAGAATACCGGAATGCGGATCATCCCCCCTTGTGGGCTTGTTGGAAGAGGAGAGGACAGAATGCACAGGACACAGTATCTGACAAATGAGATACATATGTATTTGAAATGATACGTGTAACACATGTGTATGAAATGGAAGGTTGTATAGAACTGTTCATCACAGGGGGTGATCGCAGATGCTCGTGCAGACCAGGGAGGAGGTATAAAAGCCTGGGGATGCTGAATTCTAGGGGAAAGAGAAAGCTCTGTCCTTGCCTTGGGGTGGCATGTGCCTCAGTCTACCCAGTAGCAGGAGATGGTTTCCAAGGAGGAATCAGGTGTTCACAGAGGATCGGGAGTTGAGTTTCTATGGAACATACAGAAAAGTTATGTGTGTGTGATACATGAGGTGGGGCAGTAGGCGGGTCGGGGGGGATGTAATTTGGAGCGGAGTGCCTAGACCCCACCGGGCGGGGCACTCAGCCCTTGGCTGCCGGGGGGAGCTGGCACCTCTAGCCTCTTGTGCTGGTCCCGGGCTCCTAATACCATGGCTGTGTGGGAGTTCTTACCAGGGAAGTTCTGCAGGGGAAGCAGTGGTTTTTTATCTCAGCGAGCTTTTCAGTAAATCTCTCGGCTTAGCATCATCCACTTACTGGGAGTTGAGCCAGGAGTTTTGTCTGGAGTGTCCCTTCGCAGAAGCATTGGGGTCTAATTTCGCCAGCACACCCGTGCCCAGCTGGCAGCATCCTGAAGCACCATCTCCCAGAGCAAGCTCTCTGGGGCGTTGTTACTCTTCCCCCGGCCCAAAAGGGATGGTGGTGGTGATCTGTGGATAAGCAGATTTAACTGAGAGCGTCCTAAAACTGGGTTCAAGTTTTTTCCTGAACAAATGTTTCAGGGCTTCTGGTGAGCTAATAATATGATTCCTTTTAGGAAGGAACAAAGTAGTATGCACTATATAGTATGGCCCACAGATCCCTCTTCTTCAGGGAGTGGACCTTGGGTCTGAGATGTCATGGAACACACCTTAGGAAACATTGCCTTGGAAATGACTGAGTGCATAATTTATCATTTTTGAAGTTCCCAGCCCCCTGTAAAACACTCCCTGCCTCCTCTGTGTTCACCCTCTGCTGCTGTTGGATAGACTGAAGCACACGCCACCCCAAGGCAAGGACAGAGCTTTCTCTTTCTCTTCTAGAATTCAGCATCCTCGGGTTCTTAGACCACCTCTCTGGTCTTCATGAGTATTTGGAATTGCACATTATGATCGTTTCATTCAACCTAAGATCAGGAGCAAATCATTTTTACTTACCTTTTCATTTCAAATATTTGCCTTTGTCCAAACTTGAGTGTTTTGTTAATTATTAAGTGTCTTTTTATGTCAAGTATTGGGGTCACAGAGCTGAGCAAGATGAACCCATCTCTTTCTTCATGGTGTTTATAGTCGAGGAGTCAAGAAAGACACTAAAAGTGGATGGATGGATGGGTGGATGGATGGATGGATGGGGAAAAGTTCTAGATGCTTGGGGAGTATCTGACAGGGGCATGACCAGGAAACACTTTTCAGAAGTGACTTTTGCGCTGAGATCTGAAGGAAGAGTAGGTTAATAATGAGAAGTAAAACTATAAGGTATTCAGAAAACAACTCAGTGCAGGACACCAAGGGTTAAAATGAAGACTTCCCTTCCTCCCTTAATAGGAGAAACCAGGGGTGACTGGCTGAACTTTTATAGTGCATGTGACCTTCAAACTCCTCTGAGGTTAGCCTCAAAATGCCGGCAGAGCCTGCGTGAAGAACACAGGCTGAATTTTCTCCCCCATCTGTCCTGCAGCAATGACAGGCCACGGTCCCCACCCAGCTCTCCTGGCTGGGCTCGAGGCTTGTTTAACTGCACATCAGCTTGGCCTCACCTGTTCTTCCAGGCACATCCGAGCCCAGCACAGGTGTAGAATGCTTGCCACCTCTGCCAAGGTCAGTGCCTCTGTGGGGGAGGGGAGAGCAATGGCGGCGAGACACATGCCTGGAATCTTTGGAAACCTGTCCAGGCAGCCCTGCTCCCTCTGCATGCATCCCAGTTTGGGTTTTGTAGGTGTGATTCACTTGTCCCTGGACTTTCTTGGACCACTGTCTCTCAGATAATCCTCTTTCTGCTTTGGAACCCCCAGACAGAGCTGCTCGTCAGCAAGCAGAGTGGTTTAATTAAAGGACTCAGCCTTTTCTGGACATGTACCACCTTCCTTTCCCCCAGAGTGGTGCCCCTAGTCGCAGAAGTGTCCCATGTCACAGCAGTCCCTGCCTCCCCCCATAGGTTACCCCAGGGAAGGATGCAGGGCTGGATAAGGGAGATGGTGGCAAGGCAGGGATGGCCACAGGCAGAGAAAGCATTCCCCCAGCTGGTGTTGGTTGAGGTCACCCTTCATTCATTCAAACATTCATTCACTCGTTCCGCAGATACTCATTAGCCCTTGCTGTGTGCCAGGTACCAAGGTTACAGCCAAGACCTGGAGGGAAAGTGACTCCCAGTCTCTCACACAGGTCCCATTCTGCAGGATGGAAGGAAGACAGTTAATAAGCAAGCAGACCCTTTACTCCACAGCCACTGTGCAGTGTGGGAAGACTGGCTGCTGTGGCATGGGAGGGTGGTCAGGGAAGGCCTGTCTGATGAATGACCAGCGCAGACACTGCAAGGAAGAGAAATGGCCCAAAGGTCCAGAAGGGAGGTCTGGTGGAGTCACAACACAACCTTGCAGTGATGAAATGCTCGGCAACCATTGAAAACATGGTTTCCAATGCCATCTTGAAGGGGAAGTGGGATGCCCTTGTAGATTATGATCCCCTTTTGTGGACGTTTGCACGGAGAAAAATATCTGAAGAAACCATGTAAAACTTTACAGGACTTCGTACACAAGGGATCAGAAGTGATATTTGTTACTTTTTTCTACTTTTGAAAATTTCTCAGTGACTATACAATTTATAACTAGTAAAAAGGAAAGGAGAAAAGAAAGATCACTGCCTCTGGGTTAGACTTGGGTGGGATCTTGCATCTTATGTGGACAAAGTGGGCTATTTAGCAGAGTGCTGGCATGAGGCATGTTCTTAGGAAAGGACTGATTTTCTCACAGTCATGATGTGGGATTGCCAGGGAATCCTTGGGGATACATTTTGAGTCGGGCCTTAATACAGTAGGTATCTAGCCCCTCCCTCTTTTTCTTTTCAAACTGGAAACAGTCATTGAAATTCAGACTGGTTACATACACATTTACGTTTTTTTTTTTTAATTTCAGTCTTTTTTTTTGAAAGTTATTTTTAAATTTGTTTTTAAAGTTTGGTGGACATACAGCGTTATGTTAGTTTCAGGTTGTACAACACGTTCATTCAACAGTTCTGTACATTAAGCTATGCTCACCATGATAAGTATAGTTACTGTCTGTCACCATGTAACATTACAGTGTATTGACTATATTCCCCATGCTGTGCTTCTCATCCTCGAAACAATCTTTTTTTATCGACATTACATTATGTTAGTTTCAGGTGTACAACATAAGGACTGAACATTTGTATATATTGGGAAATGATAACCACAGTAAGTATAGTTAGTGGGGGGAGGGATGGGGTGGCTGGTGATGGACATTGGGGAGGGTACGTGCTGTGGTGAGTGCTGTGAATTGTGCGAGACTGATGAATCACAGACTTGTACCCCTGAAGCAAATAATACATTATATGTTAATAAAAAAATAAAACTAGAATTATATTTCCAAAAAAAAATAAGTATAGTTAGTGTTCGTCACTTCACATAGTTCCATTTTTATCTTGTAATGAGAACTTTTTTTTTTTAAAGATTTTATTTATTTGACAGAGAGATAGCACAAGTAGGCAGAGCGACAGGCAGAGGGAGAGGGAGAAGCAGGCTCTCTGCTGAGCAGGGAGCCCGATGTGGGACTCGATCCCAGGACCCTGGGATCATGACCTGAGCCGAAGGCAGTGGCTTAACCGACTGAGCCACCCAGGCGCCCGTAATGAGAACGTTTAAGATTGACTTTCTCAGCAACCTTCCATTGTACAAGTTAGTATTCCTAACTCTAGTCACCACACTGCACATTACATCTCCAGGATTTATTTACTTTATACTTGTAAGTTTGTAGCTTTTGACCATCTTCATGAACCATTTCGCTCATCTCCTACCCCCTCGCCTGTGGCAACCACCAATCTATTCTCTGAGTTTGGTTTTTTTACTTAAAGTGTTTTTTAAAAATCCACAGTGTTGAAAGCATGAAAATAAAAATCACACAAGACCTGAGCCCTCCAAGATACCGCTGTGACCATTTTGTTGTATATCCAGTAGTTTTTCTTGTCCTTTGTTACTATTATTATTTTCATTATTACTATTTTGAAAAACCAAAATAACCTACTTTGGTAACAGAAGCAGTTTTTTTGGTGAATTCCCCCC
>LNAC01000074.1:869806-925644 GCA_002007465.1 Ailurus styani | reverse complement strand
CCCCCCCCCCCGACGGAGCAGGTTCCTTTGAGAGTCCAAAGAGCTTTTCACAGAGGCAGATAAGCTCGGTTTATCTGAAGTTTGATTGCCCAGCTTGAGGAAAAAGCCACTAAAGCTTGCTGATTGTTGTTAAGTGCTACGTACTTTACAGTTGTGGCAGTGTGACCCCCATTTTTTCCGATGAGGGCACTGGGGTTCAGAACTCACCAGGTTAATCAATAGTGGGGCTGAGATTCCACCCCAGAGCTGCCTGACTCCACAGTCTGTGCCGGGCTGCTCCCAGTGTGTGGGGAGAGGAGTGTGCTTGGTGCTGGGAGGTCCATGACTGATTCATTCATTTTTTTTAAGACTGTTTTTTCGAGCAGCGTGAGGTGCGCAGCGGTACCGAGCAGAAGGTACAGAGGTGTCCCGTATCCCAGCCCCCCGCGCCCCGCAGGCACGGCCTCCCCCACATCCACGTGCCCCACCAGAGCGGTACGTTTGTTCCAGCCGATGAGCCTCGGTGACACAGCATCGTCACTTAAAGGTCACGGTCTGCATTAGGGTTCTGTCGTGGTGGTGTACATCCTGTGGGTTTGGACAAATGTATAATGACACGTGTCCACCATCATAATAAGATGCAGAGAAGTTTCGTCCTGAAAATCCTCTGTGCTTGACCTCTTCTGTCTCTCCCCCACCCCCCCAACCTCCGGCAGCCACTGCTCTTTTCACCCTGTCCGTAGTTTCGCCTTTTCCGGAATGTCATATAGTTGGAATCCTGTAATATGTAGCCTTTTCAGGTCGGCTTCTTTCCCGTAGTAATGTGCTTTGACGTTTCCTCCTGCCTCTTCTTGACTCTGTTCTTTTTCACTCGTGCCCGTAGTTCTGGAGCAGCTGCCTCGGTGCCGGGCACACACTGGACGCTGGGCCGGTGGTATAGGCCAGATGGGCCTGGCCCCCCACCCTGGGAGCAAGAGCTTAGCAGGAAGACATGTGAATAAGTAAATATTTGACCCCGAGGAATAACAAGCTCTGAGAACGAGGGGGCCCTGATTTAGAGTGGTGAGGGGCCAGAGAAAACCTCTCTGAGGAAAGGACACTTATTTATTTATTTTATCTGTCAGAGAGAGAGACAGAGAGAGAGCGCACAAGCAGGGGGAGTGGCAGGCAGAGGGAGAGGGAGAAGCAGACTCCCTGCTGAGCAGGGAGCCCCATGCAGGACTCGATCCCAGGACCCTGGGACCAGGACCTGAGCCGAAGGCAGACGCTTACCCACCCAGCTGGTCCCAGGAAAGGACATTTAAACCAGGATGTGAGGAGTGAGCAGAAATGGAGTTGAAGAGCCCCCCAGGCAGCTGTCCTGACTTTCAGGATCCTGCCCGCTTTGGGCGCCAGCCTCTTCTGGGAAGCCCTATCTGCTGACTCCTCCTTGATGTGTATTGTTGCCCGTTCCAAAGGTCCATAACTGTTTCTCTCTTTTTCTTCTCTTTTATGCACAAATGGCTTCCTTTGAGAATCTGCTCAGGCCACTGGACCCTTTTCCCTGGGAAGTATACTGAGGGCAGACTGACAGTGTGTTGCTCTGCACTCTGTTCTCCCAGTTCACCCAAGAGAAAGTCCAGAAGCCATTAAGTTTGGCTGAGTTGAGCAGGGAGGGAAGTCAGGGCTTTGCATCTCTTCCTTGTGTTTTGGGACCTTGAACTGCCTTGATGAGGGCCATGCAGGGTGGGCCAAAGGTCAGCTGTCTGATTTCCGGCAGCTGCTGCCTATGGAGCACCAAGGATCTGTGAGCGTGGTTGCTTCTTGTCAGGAGCCTCCGAGCCCCCAGTTGAGAGGAAATACCCAAGTAGCCTGCAAGCTTGTGGGGGCTGCTGGACGGTGGAGAGGGAGGCTGCCGTTGGAGCTCTGGTTCCCCATTGGCTGCTGCTCCCAGCTGTCTGGCCATAGACCCAGAGGAGCCCAGTTCAGAAGTCTTCCCATGTAGCCATCCTGTCCGTCTTGATGCCGTGCTCTGAGCCCATCCGTGGCTCTCTGGTGCCCTCGGGGCAGACTATCTTAGCAGGGCACCCAAGATGGGACTGTGCCCACCAGTCCCTCCCGCTCTGTCCAGGCAGACCCTACCTGTCTGTCTGTTCCAAGTGCTCCAGAGTCGCCTGTGTAGCTTTGCAAGTGCTGTTTTCCCTGCATCTTCAACAGGCCAATTCCTGGACGTCCTTCCACAGCTTGGCTGGGTACATCTCTCCTTCTCAAAGTCACCACTGACTGCTCCTTTATACCTGCAGGCTCAGGGCATTCGCTACTCACCACAGTTCAGTCCCTCTTTCCTCCCTAGTTCTCCCCCTCCCTGCCTTCATTCGTTCCACAACTGGGCACTGAGCACCTGACGATGTTCCCCAGTCGCCCCAGGGTGGTGGCAAAACAGTGAGGAGCCAAAGCAGACCCAAACCCTGCCCTCAGCGAGTTTGAAATCCCATGTCGGCCTCATAAATTCATCAGTAAAAATGAATAATACACAAAGAAGTCAAGTCTTTTCCTTAAAGAAGTTAAGGATATATGATAAAAGATGATTTAAACAAACAAGAAGATCGGGGCTTGGAGCTGGCTCGGTTGGTGGAGCTTTCGACTCTTAATGTCCGGGTTGTGAGTTCAAGGCCCACATTGGGCATAGAGATTGCTTAAAATGAAGGGCTGAGAAAAATGGTACGTTGAAAGTTTTGTGGTCTCAGAGCTGTTGCGGATTAAGTAAAGCCTGGGGTCTCAGGACTTTTTCAAACTCAGTTTCTTTATGTGTAAACATAAGGGAGAGGCAATCATTGATTCACCCGGGAGCACCTTCCATGAGCAGAGCTCCAGGGTTCCGGGCTCTGGGGGGGAACGAGCCAGAGGAGAAGAGATGGCTGCGTGCAGGCTCAGGTCAGGCTTCCCTTTCACAAGGAGGCCTCGCTCCCTCAAAGATGCGCCGGGCATTCACTGCCCCTGGCTTTCCTTTGTAGTGTTGGTCACAGTTTGGACTTGTGTAATTGCCTTATCCTTTGATTTCTAGCTCTCTCTTACTGGGCCATAAATTCCGTGAGGGTGGGTGATGTGTCCATCTTATTCTTTTTATAACAGCTTTATTGAGATACAATTTATGTGCCATAAAATTCACCCTTTTCAGGTATACAGTTCAGTCACCTTTAGTGCATGCAGAGTTGTGCAGCCATCAACACTAATTTCAGAATATTTTCATGATCCCAAAGGGAAACCCCATATCCATTAGCAGTCACCCCCCATTAACCTCTACCCACCTCTAGCTCCCAGCAACCACTGATGTACTTTATGTTTATATGGATTTGCCTATATTGGACATTTCATATAAACAGGACCATAATATGTGGCCTTTTATGACCGGCTTTTCTTCACATAGCATGTTTTTAAGGGTCATGTTCATGTTCTTTTTTCTGGCCAAATAATATTGCATGGTATGGATATACTACATTTTGTTTATCCCTTCATCAGCTGATGCACATTTGGCTTGTTTCCATTTGGAGGCTATTATTGATGCAGGCTAGCTGGGTCCAGGGACCCAGAGGGGGTCCTGCAGGGTCAGCCAAACGGGTCCTTAGCTTCTCGCAGGATAGAAATCAAACGTGAGCCAAGAGGAAGTGAGAGCAGTTTGTTGAAGACATAGAGCAGATACAGAGTGTCTGGGAGACTCAGAAAGGAAAGAAGAGTGAGTCTCCTCTTTGTTTGAGGTCTGGGGTTTTTATTGGGGATGGTGGTCTGGTCCAGTGTCTTTTCAGGCATCCAGGAACAAAGAGGAGTATTTAGGTGTCCTCTGTAACTCACTTATGCCCTGGAGCCAGGGGTCTTGGTGACTCATTAGTCTTAGAGAATGGTCATGGTGACCCTGCCTCATCACTCCTTAGATGTTGTCTGTTGTACTGAAAGACGCCAAAGAAGTCATTAACTCCTTGACCTTTACAAGGAGGACAGACACATCTGTACTGTGAGGTGTGGGGTTGGGGAGTAGGTCCTAGCAAGAATAGAGGCAACAAAAAAGTAGTCTTTCTTAGGGTCTCTTCAGTTTCCCTGTGTCATGTTGGATAATGGTGCTAGAAACATTCCTATACAAGTCTTTGTGTGGCCATATGTTTTTAGTTTGTTCACATCCTTACCAACACTTGTTTATTTTCTGATTTTTGTTTTTATTATGGCCATTGTAATGGGTGTGAGGTGGTATCTCAAGGTGATCTTGATTTGCATTTCCCTCGTGATTAAGTGTCGCACATCTTCTCCTGTGCTTATTGGCCATTTCTGTTTCGCCCTTGCAGAAATATCTATTAAGTCCTTAGCCCATTTTTAAATTGGGTTCTCTTTTTATTGTTGAGTTGTAAAAGTTCTTTATATATTCTGGATACAGCCTTTTACTGATACATGATTTCCAAACATTTTCTCCTCTTCTGTGGGTTGTCTTTTCACTTTCTCGATGTTATCTTTTGAAGCATGAGAGTTTTAAATTTTGAAGTCCAATTTAGGAATTTTTTTCCTTTTGTTGTTTCTGCTTTGGGTGTCCTATCAAAGAAGCCATTGTCTAAGTCATAAAGATTTGCCTGTGTTTTCTTCTAACAGTCTTACAGTTTTAATCTTACATTTCAGTCCATGTCTTATTCTAGATTCTATCCCCAGTGCCTAAAATAATGTCTGATACATAGAAGGTACTTGATACTTACTGAGTCAAATGAATGAATTAATAGATCTTGGATGAGGGCGCCTGGGTGGCTCAGTCAGTTAAGCTTCTGCCTTTAGCTCAGGTCATGATCCCAGAGTCCTGGGATCGGGTCTCACGTTGGGCTCTCTACTCCGTGGGGAACCTTCTTCTCCCTCTTCCTCTGCCTGTCTCTCTCCCTCTGTCAAATAAATTAAATCTTAAAAAAAAAAGTTAAAAAAATCTCTTGAATGAATGAATGAATGAATGAACAGATATCTCTTGTTCCAGAACTTTTGCTACCTGTGTAGAGCCCCAGGGCTAAGAAAGTGACACAGACGAGGGGCTCCAGTTTGTTTTCATCTCACCCCCAGTGAACCTGCTGTGCGTGAGCTCCCACAGTGCCTTTTCTGCCAGCTCCTCCTTGCCCATTTTCCCTCAGTTTTGCTTCTCTTTAGTTTCTCGACTTGACAAGATGTAGCTACAGTATTTCCTAAATAAATCGTGTCTGGCCTACTTTGGTTAAATGCAAATAGGGTAGGTATATAAGGAAATTTTCCTGTCGTCGAAATCTTGGTTGGTTCGCTATTTCTCTTTTTGGCTTTTCTTGTGTTCGAGAAATACATTCAGATAACATGGCAGTGTCCAAATGCAAAGTAGAAGTTGCCTCCTGGCGGGGAAGTATGCTTGGAATTTACTTGTAGGAAAAAAGTGTATGTACAAGCAAAGAGCATGAAGGTAAAATGAAAACTAAGGAATCTGGGTGAAGCGTATTTCAGTTCTTTGTACTGTTATTTTAACAGCTTTTAGCACATTAATTTTTTTTTAAAGTTATCTCTCAGTCCCACCACACAGGGAATTAAGCCGGGGACCCTGAGAGGGTCCTGTTTGCTGGGTGTTTACATTCATTTTTCATCTAACCCTCAGCTGTTGAGGAGGTGACAAAGGTGAAGGCGGGTGTCCCAGCCGGCACAGCTTGGTGAAGTAGTACAGCCAGAATTTGGGTGCTGGTCCCCGATCTCCAGGCCTCTACATACTCATCCTTTCCCCAGGGACTGACTGGCATCTTGGGGGCCTGTTATCTTTATCACCTACCTGTCATCATGTCCTTGGCACATCACGAGCCTGTGCTCACTGAGGGCAGATGGGAGGTGGTCCAGGAGTTTCTAGAGTGGGACGGGGGATGGGGGACTGCCATCCTGGGACTTGAAGGAAAACGGACAGGGTATGGAGGGAATCGCTGCCCCCTAACCAGCCAGCGGGTGGGCCCCGGTGTCTCGCTTGCCTGGGGCATCCGAAGCTCTCTGGAGGCAGCCCTGACCACCGCCCTCTGCCCTGCCTTCCTCCAGGAGCTGAAGCTGCCCGCCTTCCGAGCCCACTCCCCACTCCTGAAGAGCCGCCGGTTCTTTGTCGACATCTTGACCCTGCTGAGCGGCCACTGCCAGCTGTGCCCCGCGGCCCGGCACCTGGCCGTCTACCTGCTGGACCACTTCCTCGACCGCTATCACGTCAGCACCTCCAAGCAGCTGTACGCCGTGGCGGTCTCCTGCCTCCTGCTCGCAAGTACGTGCACTCGCTGCCTCCCGCCGCCCCCGCCTTGGAGCCTCGGTGCTCCGCAGTCATTGCACGTTTCTGAGGTCTTTGCACGTCTTCTGTGTCCGTCCTTTGCTGAGTGCGAACTGTAGTTGCGATAGTCAACCTTTTCTTCAGCATCGGTAATGTCCCGGGTTAAGCCGTAAGGATTTTCGTGGCTGGGTCTTGATGAATCCACAGTGACCCTAGGAGACGGATACTTGTAGTCCTCCCAGTGTTACCGAGGCACAGAGAGATTAAGAAGCTTGCCTTGGGTCGTCTAGCCTAGTAGAGAGCAGCCAAGATCTGTGCCCAGAACGGCACAGTGCTAGACCTGTGCTCCGAAGTCCGTGTCCCCTGCTTCCTGGCGTAGGGCCTCTGAATGTGCTGGAAGGGAAACCCGAGCAACCACTCTTCTTAGAGGCGTTTAGGAATGTGACCGCTTGATCGGGGCCTAGCGGGACCCACTGTGTGGTCACCAGGCCTGGGCACTGGCCGCCTAGGGTTTGCCTCTTCAAGCAAGGCCTCACAAAACACGCAATGTGGTTTTAACCCTCTGCCTTGGCAGAGACAACCACGTGGCTGTGCTGCTCAGGTCGTGCACTTAAAACACGGTTCTGTCCTGCCGTCCTGCCACGTAAGAGCGCTCCCTGGTTTACCAGAAGTCTGAGGATAGGGATCAGATGTCAAGGTCCCGTCTCTGTGCCCTGATGCATCTCCGGCCGAGCCCCCTGCTGTCGCAGAACTTTGCACACACACAGGCGGTCTGTTCTGCCCGGAGAGCTTCCCCACCCCACCCCGGCCCGCCTGCGTGGTGCTCGTTAAATGTCGCTCGGGCCCTGCATCCCTGAGGCCCCTTCCCCTGCTGCCCTGGACAGGGGAGATAGCCCTGGTACACGTTTCCCCAGCGTCATGTACGTTTAATGTACACCCACCTCCCTTGTGAAACGCTGAGCTTCACGGAGGGTGGGGAGCCGAGTACATCACAGGACCTCAAAAAAGAAATAGAAAAATGTTGGTGGAGTAAAGGAATGAATGGAGGTAGGGGTTCCTTCTGTGCCGGGCCCTGCACTTCTCCAAGGTGGCCAGCTGTGGTCATGACTTTCCCATGATGTCTAGTGTTTTCTTCTTAGAATTCAGGCAGGTTTGACATTCCCCTCCACAATATGTTATCGTCCTGTTTTATTTTATCGGCCGCTCCCCAGGCCTTGAGTCCCACAGGGGCCGTGAGAAGATGGTACCCATTTTCTCCTGTGGCTTTGTCTGCTCTTGGCACACTGCCATGAACCCCTCTGGGGCACGACCACCCAGTTCTGGAAACACGGCTTTCGAGTTTTTTGGTTGTTTTTTTTTTAAGATTTTATTTATTCATTTGACAGAGAGAGACCACAAGCAGGCAGAGAGGCAGGCAGAGAGAGAGGAGGAAGCAGGCTCCTTGCTGAGCAGGGAGCCCGATGCGGGGCTCGATCCCAGGACCCTGAGATCATGACCTGAGCCGAAGGCAGAGGCTTTAACTCACTGAGCCACTCAGGCGCCCCCATGGCTTTCGAGTTTTAAACGCTCTATTGTGTCCCTCCATGGCACCATCCACCTGCTCTTATTCCTAACCAGTCCCTTTCGCTGCTTGCAGCTTACAGCCTTCCCTGTTTGTGATTTGCTTTCCCTTGGGCCAGCTGGATTTGCTGTGCTCTGCAGAGAAGGCGGCCTTGCGGGGTGGGAATCCAGCCTGCCTTTTACTTCCAGGTCCCAAGTCAACATGCAGCTCTCTGCCGTCTTGGGCTTACAAGGCACCCCCACCAGCCTCGGCCGAGGGCAGATTGGGCATCCCGTTTCAGGCGGCCCAGGAGGAGTCTGCGCCGTGGCCTTTGGCCTCCTGCTGTCTGTGGGCTGCATCGAGGCCCCATGGGGGCAGGGGACTTAGATTTCCTCGGGGCCGTGCAGGCTGTCCCCCAGCATCTGTCTGGGGAGCTGGGACGTGAGGCGCACACTAGAGACTCCTTTGTGCTGCTGCCGCCATGGCGGAGGGAAGGAGGCCTTTCAGACACAGAGGCAGACCCCCCCACACACACGTCGGAGGGCAGCAGCCAGCCTGGGGCAGCAGGAACGGATTTTTCAGGACATCTGCCATATGCTCAGAGGCCTCAGGAAAGAAAAGTTTCCATGACAGCCTGAAATCCTAGTCATTGCTCCCTCCCCTCTGCCCAGCTGACTGTCGGCCACAAGGGGGGTCACCTTGCTTCAGGAAGCTTTGAGTTCTGCTAATTCAGTACCAGATAATTCCTCAAGAAAAAGAGCTACGGTTCTTGCCCCCACCTGTCAGTTCTTCGGGTTTTAGAGCTGCGTCCAGTTAAGGGCCTTGGCACAGATGGAACCTTCTCAACTACGTACAGCCCCTCTGTCCCCATAAATCAGGGGTCGGTCAGGGGGTTCATGTCTGCAGGCCCATGGAAGGAGGTGGAGAAAGCAAGAGCTTATAGGTTGTTTCATGGCGGACAAGTGGCAAAGCCACCCCTCGGTCTTCCTATGCCTGAGTTAACTGCATTTCCTACTCTGGAGAGCACCCTACTCTAATTATCGTCTAGATATAAATGTAAGTGTAGTAGAGAAGCTCTCTCCACTCTCTTCTTCGTCTTTTAGAGCTTCCTTTCCCCTGTCTTTTTGTTGGTGCTGCTATAGTTGCTGCGGCATGGAGACCCCACAACTTCCAGGTGAATTGACTTTGACAGCTTGAGTTGGCTTGAGTTTGGCTCTTGCGATTAGTGCTGTGAACATTCACTACCAGCTTCGTTCGAACACCTTTTTTCAGTGCTTTTAGGTGCAAACCCAGGAGTGGAATTGCTGGTTAGAATTGGCTCTTCAGTGTTGAACTTTTTAAGGAAACTCAAGAGTTTTGCTTTTGCCTGGCTGTGCTCAGAGATGACTGGGTATTGAGTCCTTGGCCCCAGGGCATGGAGCAGCCTGAGCAGGAGAGAGGGAGGAGGGGCGCCTGGGTGGCTCAGCGGGTTAAGCGGCTGACTCTTGATTTCGGCTCAGGTCACCATCTCAGGGTCGTGGGATGGAACCCTGCCGTGGCTACGGCTGAGCGCGGAGCCTGCTTGAGATTGTGTCTCTCCCTCTGCTCCCCTCCCCCTTGCGCGTGTGTGTGCTCGCTCTCTCTCTGAAAAAATCTAAAAAAGGGAGAGAGGATGGGGAAGAAAACCAGAAAGGCTAGAGGCATGACCAGGGTGGCCTTTTTTGCTAGGGCAGCATGGCCTTAAATGTAAGCCATTATGATGATTAAAAATAAAAGTATGAGATACAATTTTATTGCTAAAAAATCCAAACGAGTAGCACTTGTATAAAAAAATTTGTTTCCCCCAAACCTGTCGTCCTGTTGGCACAGTTTGGCATACTTCCAGACCCAGGCTGACTTATGTGTTTTCATAATTGGGAAAATAAATCTATATTTATTCATGAGGGAGAAAAATGAATCGTATTACACCCATCTGAACTGCCCAGTAAACAAAATTGCAAGATTCCCCCTTTGTCCCTTCTTTTTCTTTTTTTTTTCCTCTCTCTCTCTAACCCCAGTTCCGTCATACTTTCTCTCCTGGACCGTCAGCCCCGTCCTGCCCCTTGCTGACTGCTTCTGGTACGGGAAAGGCAGGAAAAGCTAAGGGTGACAGGTCTGTTTCTTGGGGCGAAGTTCTGACTTCCAGGTGTTTGTAGGTGAGGCTGAGTCCTCTGCTCTCCTTCATCTCTGCTCTCACCCTCCTGCCCAGGAGAGGGACGCATCGAGCAGGAGGGGGGGGTCACGTGGCCTTTTTCTGCGGGACCCTGGTCCGCCTGCGGGGCAGGGTCCTTTAGCCCAGAGTGCATGTGCTGTGCTGTGCCTACTTGGACAAAGGCTCATTTCCCTACTGTACGTTTTGTTGGTTCGTTGGAAGATTTTATTAATTTGCGAGAGAGAGCAGGGGGAGGAGCAGAGGGAGAGGGAGAGACGCTCTCCAGCAGACTCCACGGCTGAGCTCAGAGCTCAATGCGGGGCTCCATCCCACAACTCCGAGATCACGACCCAAGCTGAAACCAAGAGTCGGATGCTTAACCTTCTGAGCCACCTAGGTGCCCCTCTCCTGTAGGTTTTTAAAATTAGAAATGATGCACTCACTGGGACAGTGAGATCCAAAGAATGAAGTAGAAAACCCGTTGCCCATCCCACTTGCCAAAGATAGTTTCTGGTGGTAGTTTCTTCTTTTTCCAAAATTGAGCTGGTGTATTTTCTAGAAATATTCTGTGCATATGCAGACATATGGTTCTCAGGAATCAAAGATTCTGTACTTGCAAATTTTCCTATTCACTAAAATTTATTTGTAACCTCAAAATCTGTATTCACAGAACTTGGGCTGTCATTCACGGACACGTGCAGGCACCCTGTGTGCACGTTCCCAGCTGAGGTCGAACAAGGCGAGGCTCTGCCTTCTTATTTTCAGCTCTCGTACTTACAAACAAGGGTCCTTTTCCCTGTTCAGTGTCACATTTTCTCCTTTTTCTGCTTATGGTGGTTTTGCTGTTTAAAAGTTCCCAAGGGACGCCTGGGTGGCTCAGTTAAGCATCTGCCTTCGGCTCAGGTCATGATCCCAGGGTCCTGGGATCAAGCCCCACATCAGGCTCCCTGCTTCTCCCTTTCCCTTTGCCTACTGCTATACCTGCTTGTGTACTCTCTGTCAAATAAATAAATAAATAAAATCTTTAAAAAATGAAAAAATAAAATGGCCCTCAAGGGGCTCCTGGGTGGCTCAGTCAATTGAGGGTTGGACTGTTGATTTCAGCTCAGGTCATGATCTCAAGGTTGTGGGATCAAGCCCCACCTTGACTCCATGCTCAGCAAGGAGTCTGCCTCTCTCCTCTCTCTTCATCTGCCCTCCCTACACACACATACATGCTCATGTGCTCTCCCTGTCTCCCCCTCCCTGCCCCCCAAAAACAAACAAACAAACAAATAAAGGGGCCTCAAGCATTATGTTGTCTAGCATTCCTGAGCACAAGGCTGCAATGTGCCATACAAAGAAAATAATACGTGCTAGATAAGGTTTGTGCAGGCGTGAGCTCAATGATAATGAATCAACCGTATATTGACCAGAAATACACAGTTTCTCTATTGATCAATTGACGACAACATGACAGAGGCTCACAGCAACCTAAGGCTGTACATCCCTTAGGAGCATGGTTCTGTGTTTGCTAGTGGAGTGTCCTCAGGGACTTTACAGAACACAGCTTCTGTGGGTAACCAGAANGGAAGCAGGCTCCCTGCCGAGCAGGGAGCCCGATGTGGGCCTCGATCCCAGGACCCTGAGATCATGACCTGAGCCGAAAGCAGAGGCTTTAACCCACTGAGCCACCCAGGCGCCCTCAACCGTGTCTTTACACAAGTGGGTTAAAGACACTTTCTTCGTAGTACGTCAGGGAACGTCTTTCCTGTCAGTTCGCAGGGTTTCCCTTGCCCTTGATCGATCGCAGAGTTCTCCGTATCATAAACACTGCCGTCTGTGTGATGACTCCTGTCGGTGGACATGGAGATGCCGTCCATTTTCGTCCGCTATTATAAATACACAGTGTGACAACAGCCGTCCT
The DNA here is from genome assembly GCA_002007465.1 of Ailurus styani. Taxonomy (NCBI): domain Eukaryota; kingdom Metazoa; phylum Chordata; class Mammalia; order Carnivora; family Ailuridae; genus Ailurus; species Ailurus styani. The sequence goes on along the minus strand of LNAC01000074.1, from coordinate 913,796 downwards.
TTTCCCTGTAACTCTGCCCGTGGAACTGTGTCTGTGAGAAAAACGCCCCGCGGGTCAGTTGCTTTGGTCAAAGGTGTGTGCCCTGTGTACTTTTAAGATTTCGATAGGTAGCACTAAATTGCTCTGCGGAGGCTTTAACCAACAGGTGATGAGATCCCTTTTCTCCTTAAATTGAGCTTAATTTGTGGGAGCCTTTGGAACCATGCTTTGCTCCCTAAATAAACCACCAGAAGAGGAGCAGTGTCACTCCCCCAGGCTGGCTCCTCACAAGGGTCTACTTGGGGCTTTTCTTCTGTGCTCCCAGCAAGGGGTGCATTCACATCCCCCTTTCTGCCTGTCCTGTCCAGGATGCCCAGATGAGACATGAGCCCCCCAGACCCAATGGATTTTAAGACTCCTTAAGCCAGAAATCAATAGCCTCATCTCCTAGTGAAGGTACCGATAGAAGCCATTGCCTGACTAGGGCTTATGCTCTGGACCTCGGGAAACTGTAAGAGAGGCCCATCTCTCTCCCAGTGAAACACCTTCACTCCCCTCCCCCCCAGTCACCCCTGCATCCTTTTCTCTCCCTTCCCCTGCTTTGATTACTTAGCAACTGCTGCTTCTGGGAAGCAGCTTCTCTGACAGCAGGGCAAGAGGGGTGGGATGGGGTCTCTCTGTTGGAGATCTGGAAACTTGAAAGCAGTCTGAATCCCTCCTGGTAGACAAGAGTGAAGGCCTGGGGAAGTTTAGCAAGCCAGTTCCCCCCCCCCAAACTGGGAATGCTTGAGATGCCTCTAAGGCACAAACTGTAGCCAGCAGATGCAAAGGGGGCCATTTTCCCAGGTGGCCTTTTTTTTTTAGGGGTCTGCTTTGGACAAAGCATGAGATTTATTTATAGGATTAAACCCAAATCTGCAAGGAAAGAAATATGGCTGCCCCCCTTGCAGGAGGTAATTCATGGAAGGGTGGTTAGGAGCAGGGCTCCTGGGTAGCTTAGTCGTTTGAGCATCTGCCTTCAGCTCAGCTCATGATCTCGGGGTCCTGGGATCGAGTCCCATGTCAGGCTCCCTGCTCAGCAAAGAGCCTGCTTCTCCCTCTGCCGCATCCCCTGCTTGTACGCTCTCTCTCAAATAAAATCTTTCAAAAAATTACAAAATAAATTTACAAATTTTTTAAAAAGAACTTAACAAAAAAGGTGGCTCAGAGGAGTACTAGCATTTCCTCCTTGCTGTGGCCTTTCAGTTCAGAAATCGGGATGGCTTGGACATTCAATGTGTGTGCTTCACATGACAGGTGTTGATTATTTCCTCCAGAAAGCTGCTGCCTTATCCATGGTGCGTCTTCTAATCAGTGGCATTTTGGTGGCAGCCACACAGCACGGGGCAGACTGGAAAAAGTGGTCTGTCACATGAGGGCCACACCAAGTACATCCGAGCCCGGGGCTCTGATGTTGCAGGGCAGTGAGTGAGGACATGGTGACTTTCCATTTCCTGTTCCCATCTCTGCAGGCTTAGAGCTATTTTCAGGGAAAGGATTTTGGGTGACGTGTCGGTTAGGAAACTGGCTGGGCCGGAAACTCAGAAATATAATTTGCTTTATAGCAAGTCTGGTGCTCAGGCATGTTGGTCCAAGGCCTGAGGTACCAAGTGGGGTGTGTGTGTGTGTGTGTGTGTGTGTGTGTGTGCGCGCGCGCGTGTGTGTGTCTGGGGAGAATAAAGGAGGAGAATAAGGGAGTCTTAAGTTGCCTGGGTTAGTTGAAAATGCAGTGCTCGGGAGCCCTTGACCCCCACATGGGTAAGTCACTCAAAAAACGTTTATTTGACCTCTGCTGTATACCAGAAGTTGTATACCACCAGGGGAGGTGGTGGCAAACAGAAGGAATATGTACAGTCCTTGTCGCTGAAGATAATTCATTCCACACACGTGTACCTACTATGCGCTGAGCCTGGGAGACAGTGGGGCACAAAACAGATCATGTTGCTTATGATCTGAAGGCATCTCCCAAAGAAGTAGCTTTTAAGCCAAGGAGTACCAGCAGGGGTCTGCGCACCTGCCCAGCCCAAGTTAGTGGCCCTTCTAAGATCTGAGTGTCTTTACTTTCAGGAGAATAGCCTGGCCCACATCTTAGTGGGAAAAGGACCAAGGCTGACGTCAGGCACCCTGTCTGATCTTCACACTTAGCTGCAGCTTGGCTGCTGGGAGCCGAGCGTTCATCTTTCTTTTCATTTACTTTAACCTTGAACCCTCTCTGGAGCGCAGACTTGTGTCTTACCATACCTTGTCCCCTGTTACGTTCAGGATTGCGTTATACGCATTCTCTTATTAATGCTGAAGTGAAGAGGCAGAGCTATCGAGTTCTTATTCATTGGGCCCCTTCCCCCGCCCCCTCCGGGAGAGCCACCACTGAGTTTTCCAGATTATACCTCTTCCTTGTCTCCCCTCAGAGACTCAGGCTCTAAGTGGTGGAGAGCATTTGCTCCCCTGGTCCCAGCAGCCTGCACTTTGCTGGGCAACCCCCACCTGGTCAGCATGGGGATTTTGTTTTTTTGTCAGAGAGAGAGAGCAGAAGCAGAGAGAACAGCAGGCAGAGGGAGAAGCAGACTCTCCGCTGAGCAGGGAGTCCGATGTGGGGCTTGATCCCAGGACTCTGGGATCACGATCTGAACTGAAGGTAGGCCCTTAACTGACTGAGCCATCCGGACGTCCCAAGATGATTTTTATGTTACATGTGTTTACCTGGATTTTCAAGATTGTCTTAAAGGAGTATCTGTTGCCTTTCCCTGCCTCCTGAGTCTTTGTTTTAATTACAAGCATTTCAGTGTCTAGACAGGAAAAGTGTCTTCTTTGTCACTGACATGTTGGGGTTCCTGGAACTCTTCTAGGAAAGTCTGATTTATGGGCATTTGTAAAGCAAATTCACACTGAGATAGTCTTGGACTAAGGCGGAGCCATGTTCTGGAAACTTCTTTGGCAGTTACTCTGCTGGTTCTGGCTTCTAGGGTCCCATCAGTGGCATCTTCTGAAAATTTTAAACTGTTTTTCTTCAGTGGGAAAGTGATATTTCTTCTTTGTAGAAAATTAGAAAATAGAGAAAACTATAAAGAATAAAATAAGGGGCTGGCTAAGTTGGTAGAGCATCCAACTATTGATCTCCAAGTCATGAGTCTGAGCCCCACATTGGGTGTGGAGCCAACTTAATTTAAAAAAAAAATTANAAATTATTTGCAAATTCACTACATAATTTTTTTCTGTAATCAAAATTTGGGGGTGGAGGGCAGATCCTGACCCCAGTGATCAGGAAAGGGCTAATATGTTGTTTATATGCCAGGCAGTGTTTTGAGTTTTTTTCATGGGTTTACTCATTCGATCCTCAGAACAATCTTATAAAATAGGCAGTTGATGGTTAGGTGACTTGCCCGGGGGTATGTGGATGGGGCCCAGGTAGCCATCTCCTTGCTCTCAGCCACCACACACAAGAGCAGCCTTTGTCCTGCAGCTGGATGGCAAGGTTGCTAGGAGACTTCTGGGCTGTCTGCTGAGCCTGCAGAGCCACGTGTTCACTGGCCTGGGTGAACACCTCGGTCTTCGGGACCAGGTCTCGTGGCTGGAAGCCACTCCCCTTCTGACCTGGAGAGCTGTGGCCAGCGTGGCCTCTCCTGCTCCTTTCTCCTGCTCCAGCAGAGGTGCCGGGACCCCTGATGTCCACACCTCTAGCCCTGCAGGCCAGGAGGACCCGTTCCCTGCTCTCCCTGCAGCCGCAGCCCCCTCTGGCCTGGTCCCGAGTGGCCCGGGCGAGCTGGCAGTGAGCGTTCTGCAGAGCAGCGAGCCCCGCCAGCGGACAGAACGCCGTCCGTCCGCAGGTGGCCCTTGCTCAGCCGCGGCCCCAGATGCCAGCCGTGCCCCTGACAAGGGCACCCCGCCGCCCTTGCTTTTAGGTAGTCAGGGAAATAATTTGTAAAGTGGAGCACAAAGGAGCCCGGGATTTGCCGGAGCCACCATGTGACATCATTGTCCCATTGGCTCCCTTCTGAGACAGGGAAGTCCTCGCAGCCTGACGGGAAGCCCGTGTGTGACCCAGCTGGCCACGTGCCACCTCTGACCTGGGAGGCCTTTTTACAATTTCCTCCTGAAGAAAACAACCACCGACAGCCTCACCTCTTGTCTCTGGTTCCAGAGTTGGACTCCGGAATCGACTCAGCCCGTCAGAAATGTGCTGTCATTCATTCCTTCCTTCATTCCTTCCTTCTGACAGTATTTATTGAGCCCTACCCTGTGCCAGACTGGAGATGCAGCCGTGGGTGGAGCAGCCTGCTTTCAGGGAGGAGGGAGACAGGTGCCGGGAGGAGGAACGCACTGGAAGGCAGCGTGCAGACAGGGACCTGACGTCTTGTGTGTTCCGCTGTCTCCAAGGCTCCAAGGACGTATATCCGTGTGGAATGAGGCCTCCTCAGGGACAGGGCCGGTAGACGTTGCTGCCACTCACGCCGTCTAGCCGGGGCTGTCAGCCACTGTAAGGACCTTTTTCTGCACCCTGAGGAAGGATGAAACTCACCCAGGGAAGGTCCCAGGTTCACCTTCACGCCGCGTCTCCCCAGCTTGCCCCAGAGATCAGAGGCTTTTTCTCCAGGACATTTTCCTAACGTCCAGATAGATCCCTGCAGCAGGTCAAGGGCAGCAGGGAGGGTGGGGGCGCTCCCTGCGGCCCCCCTGCTGTGGGTTTCACAGCTGCCTCCCTTCCCGGAAGAGTGCAGCGCACACCGCCTTTAGCTGGAGGGTTTTCGTGCTCCGTCCCTGGCTTTCTCTCTTCCCCGTGTCAGACCCTGTCCAGAAACTAACCTGTCCGTGTCTCTGTGACTGCAGGTGCACGGTGGCCCCGAATCGACAGAAGTGCACCAAAAGGGCAAGGTCCAGTGTTGGTGGGGCACTGGGCACCGTTCCAGAAGGCCGAGCTCTCACGCCCCCTTTGCCACGGTTCCACATCATGTATCCGCTTCGCGGGGGCCAAGATGTTGAAACTTGGCAAGTGGCTGGGCCTCTGTCGAACCCGGGGAGTCATCACCGGTCATCATTGCGCCCTCCGTGCCGCTTCGCCAAGTAGAACAGCCTTTGAGAGGGTTCCGTCCTCAGAGCAGTTTCCTGGCTTCTCCATCAGTCACTTTGCTCAAAATCTGTCTCCCGTGGCTCCTCAGAAAGACGCTGCCTGCCAGACGTGTGAACGGTGTCCCCCAGGGAGACAAGTAGGAAGCCCCCTTCTGGCCTCCAGGAACTACAGAAAGCCAGAGAATTTGTTTAGTGGAAAAGCTGGTGTGGGTGGGGGGGGTGGGGTGTGGTCCGTTATTACAGAAAGCACCTCCTTAGAGATACGCTGTCTCACTTCAGTCCTGTCATTGGGAGAAAAAAGTAGGTTCTGCTGATCATACAGGTCTTGCGTGGAAAGGCACTGGGGTTAAAGTGCTGGCTGGTATAAGCGGAGGGGGGTGAAGAGACTATGCGTGCAGAACACGGCCGTTCGGGGGGGAGGGGGCGCAGCTGGCCTCCTGCCCACACCCATGGGAATCCATGCACCCAGACAGCTGTGGAGACTCTGGGATTGCGGGGACCCTCGGGACTCTCAGGTGCTCTGGACGGTGGAGCCATTTATTCATCATTTAAAAAAGTAAATCTGGGGGCGCCTGGGTGGCTCAGTCTTTAAGTGTCTGCCTTCAGCTCAGGTCATGATCTTAGGGTGCTGGGATCCAGCCCTGCATTGGACTCCCTGCTCTGAGGGAGGCCTGCTTCTCCCTCTCCCTCTCCCACTCCCCCTGCTTGTGTTGCCTCTCTCACTGTGTTCCTCTCTGTCAAATAAATAATATCTTTTTAAAAAAATAAATAAATCTGTATTAAGTTTATGCCAGATGCTGTGCTGGGTGAAGCAGCTCTGTGATGTTCTATGAGACACACAGGAGCCCTGCCTTCCAGGAGCAGATAAACAGATTTCCAATTTTCCTTTGTCCCTGACCAGCTGGGTGATGGGAGCAACTCGCTCAGTCCGTCTGAGCAAGTGGAAGACACTCCCAGCCTCCAGGCTTGTCACCAGAGCACACTGAGAGTGCAGTGACAGGGACTGGCCGTCCCCGGGGGCTGTCTGTGTTTCTTGATGTGGCATGCGGCAGAGAACCAAGCATGGGGGTCCCTGTGCTCACGGAGCTCGCATCCTCGTGTGTGCACATTCTGCCTCTTGCTGACCAGCTTGGTGACTGGGAATTCCTGCTACTGTGGGGAGGACCCATCCGGGAAAGGCTGTGGACCCCAGACTCCCCCTTGCCTCCCTGTACGTGAACCTTGGAACCTCTAGCCCCAGAATGGAGTTCAAAGTCACAGTCCAGGGGAAGGAGGCTGGAGCCAGTCTAGCATCCAGCACAGCCTGGCCAGTGGTATCAGCGGGAGGTGGGCGGCGGGGGGGTGTCTTTTATTGAGCTTATTTCTACCCCTTTTTCAGAGCCTTTAAGAGTATGTCTTGGGGCACCTGGGTGGCTCAGTTGTTTAAGCATCTGCCTTTGGCTCAGGTCATGATCCCAGGGTCCTGGGATTGAGCCCTGCATCGGGCTCCCTGCTCATTGGGGAGCCTGTTTCTCCCTCTCCCACTCCCCCTGCTTGTGTTCCCTCTCTCGCTGTTTCTGTTAAAAAAAAAAAAAAAAGGAGAAAGAAAATGTTTTACGGTGTTGTCTACCAGTTTTGGTTTATTTGTACCTTTCAGGACTTTGGAAGAAGATCGCAGGTTTGGGGTGCAGAGGATAAATACCGTGTTCTGTAACTCACAGAGCAGCAGTCGCTGCTGTTTATGGGGTGTTCTTTGTGCCCGAGGCCCGGAGCCAGTCACCATGACTGTGCTGTCCCCTGAGTTTTCCTACCACCGCTGGAGGTCTGGGTTTCTGGGCAGTCACACCAGTCATGTCTGTAGGGTGGGGGCACGCATGGAAAACTGGCACCTGAGCCTGACCGTGACTGAAGCTTTTAGGAAAGGCGTCTCCAACCTGTTTCCAGTCAGGACCTTCCCCCAGAACCTGGGCTCTCCCCAGTCGCAGAATGCTCTGCTCTCATTAAATACTCTCAGCTCACATTAAATACTTGCCCCTCCCGGTGGCCACTTCTGTGCCCTCGTAAGAAGGAAGAATCTGTGGAAGAAAGAATTAGCAGCGGAAAGGTCTGCATTCAGCCTGGCCCTGCCTGGGACCTCGTGGGCCCGCCCTTCCGCCCCTGGGTACGGGGGAAAGCTCCCCTCCAGAGCTTCCTCTTTCCCCTCGGGCTCCCACTACCTCCACTGCCCGGCCCTTCCCACAGTCACCTCCAAAGCTGCTGGGCCCACCCAGAGGCCCAGGCAGGACTGGGAAGCCGCTGGACTGGCTCTTTATCCCCCTGGCCTGCCTCCCTCTCCTCCCTTAACGTTAGCACCTTAGAGTAGGACAGAGGGCTTCTGAGGGGTGTGGGTGGCCATGGGGCTCTCAGTTCCTAATCTGATTTTGTTCTCATTCTCAGATGACGGGGCAGGGGGGGACTTTAAAATAGGAGACTGGCCCTTCTTGGGGAACAGTAGCTTTGCCTGTTTTGAAAAGCATTGCATTTTAGGATGCCTGGGTGCTTTAGTCCCTTAAGCGTCTGAATCTTGATCTCAGCTCAGGTCTTGATCTCAGGGTCGTGAGTGAAACCCTGCTTTGGGCTCCATGCTAGCTGTGAAGCCTCCTTAAAAAATTATTTTTAGGGGCACCTGGGTGGCTCAGTTGGTTGAGTATCTATCTACCTTCCACTCAGGTCATGATCCCGGGGTCCTGGGATGGAGCCCATGTCAGGCTCTCTGCTCAGTGGGGAGCCTGCACTTCCCTCTCTCCCCACCCCTGCTTGTGCTCTCTCTCTCTCTCTGTCAAATAAATAAATAAAATCTTTAAAAAAAAAAAAAAAAAAGGACTGCATTTTTTTAGGTAGGAAGAGGGGCCAGCTGTTGCTTTGAAACCTGGTTCTCTTTAGCCAGGAAACTGTGGCCTCAGATCGGAGCCTAGGTCTGGCTCCTGAATGAGTCTGTAGACAGGCATCTTGTTGGGCCTGAAGGGCGACTGGGGGGCAGTTTTCATGAGAAGCAATGTGTTAAGCCGCCTGCTTTGTAATGGGTGAGCGGCCCCATGCCTGGACATCGCAGACAGGGCCGCACTGACTTTTTACAAAATTCTACTCTGCACGTGCACCTTTTCATTTCAGAATTTTTCTAAAGGCCATCTAAATGTTGATGATTGTTGGAGATGGGTAATGTCTTCTTGGGGGTTCATTATTAACATTTCTCTCTTTTTGGTATATTTTAAATTTTCCAAAATAAAACATTCTTTGAGCAATTAAAAATATTATTTCTCTTGGCCCTCAATCAGAAAAGTCAGGAATCCTATTTGGCCTGCTTGACGCTTGCTTGCTAGGATGTCGGGTGGAAGAAGAAAAGCCAGGCGTTAGAGGAGTCAGTTCATAGAGACAGAAAATAGAATGGTGGTTACCAAGGGAGGAGGGAGCAGGGACAGTGAGTTACTGTTTCATGGGGATACAGTTTCAGTTTTGCAAGATGAAAGGTTCTGGTGATTGGTTGCACAACAGTGTGAATGTACGTAAGGCCGCTGAACTGTATGGTTAAAATAGTAAATTTTATGTTATGTGCATTTTACCACAACAAACAAAAATGCTATTAAAAAAAGAAAAGAAAAAAAAAATCCGGCCTGTGAGAGTCCCTGCTGAGGTTTGCTGGATTGACAGCGTTTTGCCTCTGTGGTTGCATTAGGCCACTTGGCTGGACTCTTGGTCGTCGATGCAATAATTGTGTGACCTGCCGGGAATGGCTGGGGCCCTCCCGGTTGTCTGTGCACCAGCCCCAGGAGGAGCAAGAGGAATCGTAAGCCAGGTGTACAAAACGTCCTCAAGGGCATTATTTGAAGGTTCCGCCACCGCCCCCTGCACTGCGGGCTCATGTGCTTCTCTGCCTGAGCTCCAGACCCAGGGTGAGCACTTCAGGAATATTAAGATTTTTTTTTTTAATCTTAAGAGTATGTCGATATGGCTCCTCCTGCTCAAATTTGGGACAGCGTGAACATCCAAAAAGAAAAACATAGTTAGGGACGCCTGGGTGGCTCAGTCTTCAGCTTGGGTCATGATCCTGGGTCCTGGGATAGAGCCCCGAGTTGGGCTGCCTCTCCCACCCCTCCCCCACTTGTTTTCCCTCTCTTGCTGTCTCTCTCTCTCTCTCTGTCAAATAAATAAATAAATAAAATCGTAAAAAAAACTGTAGATAGAATGATAGAATTGTTAAAAATTCTTTTTCGGGGGTGCCAGGGTGACTCAGTCATTAAGGGTCTGCCTTCGGCCCAGTCTGGGATCAGGCTTTCCGTCAGGCTCCCTGCTTGGCGGGGAGCCTGCTTCTCCCTCTCCCACTCTCCCTGCTTGTTTCCTCTCTCGCTCTCTGTCAAATCAATACAATCTTAAAAAAATAATTCTGTTTCAACCCCAATGTAATTACTTATTCAGGAAAGACTCATTCACGGATGCCAAAGCATTGAGTTAGGTTGTTGGAGGACAGGATATTCACAGCGTCCGAAGGTGCCACCTCACAGATTACTAATTAATTTCACAGGAAAATGGTACCTTTAAAATGGAGAGATCTGGTGTCACCACCACCTTCACCAAGCGATCAAACATAGCATCGCTATTGCTGGGACAAACTGACGTTATGTAACTCCTGATGTGATCCGGTAAGAAGGACAAAACATCGCCTCTGTAGTTTTTTTACCCAAACTATTTGATCCTGAGGAGACAATCCAGAATATGGGGCGTAATTTTTTTTTTTTAAGTAAGCTCTAGGCCCAACTCGGAGCTTGAGCCCAGGACCCTGGTCACGACTTCTGCGCACTACCCACTGAGCCCGCCAGGCACCCCCAGAACATGGGACATTTGAGAAGAAAACTGGTGTGATTCATCCAGAGTCAGTGTCATGAAAAGCAAAGAATGGGATGCAACAGACACCATGTATGAGCCTTGTCAAATCTGGATCCCAAAAAACAAAAGTTATATAAAAGACATTTTGGGGACTGTTGGGGGAAAGTCAGATGTGGATCGAATATGAGAAAATGCTATTGCAGGGGCGCCTGTCTGGCTCAGCTGGTGAACGTGCAACTCTTGATCAAGGGTCATGTGTTTAAGCTCCCCGTTGGGTGTGGGGCCTACTTAAAAAAAAAGGAAAGGAAAGAAAATGTTACTGCATTAATGCTGATGTTCGTAGGGTTAGTAATAGCGTTATGATTATGTAGGAAATGACTTCAGGGATGGACACTGTCCAGGGGTGGCATGTCACGTCTGCAGCTTGGTTAGAAATGGTCCCGCAAAACCAGTCTGTACACACACACACACACACACACACACACACACACACACACACCCCAAATGTGGCTCAGAGTCAGCAGTTGGTGAATCTGGCTGTAGGGTCATCTGTGTTCATTGTTAACACCATTTCGTCTTTCCTGTGGATTTGAACGTTTTCCAAATAAAACGCACACTGAAGGGGGCAGAGTCTGTGAGTCTGTGACTCTGGTCTACTTGTACTCAGACGTCTGTCCCCGACGCGTCCCCGGGGACCTGCCTGAAGACTTCCAGGCATCTGGTGTCAGTGCAGTTTGTCGATAAGGAGCAAGCAGCTGAGTGGCCGCGGTTGGTGGCCGCGGCCCCAGGGACAAAGGGCTGGCCTGCTCATGGTCATGGGAGGCGGGGAGGAAGTGTCTGCCAGGCACGTGCAGCACCAGGAAGCTCATAAAATCTTTTCTGGCCGCAAACTATATTGTGCTGGGAGTAGCTGCTGAGCTGGGGTCTGCCGGCCAGCAACAAAGAGCAGGGGCTACAGGGTCAGTCCTTGATGTGGAGCGAAGTTCTCTGAGCTTTTGCTCTGAGCCTCAGGGGATGTGAGCAGAACCCGCCTGGGAGGGAGGATCCAGGGCCCGGCCCCCACAAGGGCTCTGTCCCTTTCTGTGTGTTGGGAACTCCTGAAGCATTTTCCATTCTGCGTGACCATTTTATTTCCCAGGGGGCATCTTCCTAAATAGGAAACAAACGTTAGGTCCAGAGCAAACTCATTGAGGATTCAGAGCCCACGCTCTGCCTGGCCCTGGCCTGCAGCAGCTTCTCCAGCCTGGGGAGCAGGTGAATTCAGATTCCTTAGTAATCCGTGGCCCCTTCCATTGGAGGGTAATCCTTTTGGGCCTGGTGACTAGGGAAAAGGCAGAGCTCTGAAAGGTTTGAAAAGCTCTGAGGGCAGGGAGGAAACTAATCTCATTGAGCACAGCTGCCGGTCTTTGAGCACAGATTGCCGGGCGAGGGTCTTAGCGCCACCGCCAGGATCAAGCATGTTTTTGCTGCGGCTCTGACCTTCACCCTGCCACCCTCTGCTCTGGGGAAGAAAAGAGCACTTGTATCCACTGAGTGTCTGTGAACGGTGCTGGCTTAGTTCAGCACAAGGTTCAGGGAAAACGTCACCATTTTATAAAAATATTCTTTCTTTTTAAATTGCACAAAGATAGGCTCAGTGGAGAAAAAATTAGGGGGTGCAGGTAATCTGAGATAATCAGAGAACAATTCCGATGGCCTAAAATTCAACTATAAAGAGAGTGCCATTCATCCTTTCAACGAACATTCATTGGGTGGTTACTACAAACTGGGCAGCCTGCTGGGAGCTGGGAGCATAGCTGCAGATGGGCCACACGTGGCTCTTGTCCTCGCGGGCTTCGACCTATTAATGACCTATTGGTCAGGTGCTAGCCATTAATAGTAATAGTTGATATTAAGCAGTCTGAACATCAGAAGTACCTTGATGACACCCGGTAGTTTCTGAACTGAGTGCCAGAGGACACTGAGTGCCAGTACTGCCAGCTGGAGGAAGGGTCCCCTGATTAGGGAGGGTGTAGGGGGCTGGCAAGGCCTCGTCAGCCAGGCCCCATCCCAGAATTTCCAGCCATCCAAGAGGCTCTTCCCCGCTGGGCAGCATTGACCTTGCTGTTCCTGCTTGAGCTGCCAGTGCGTGCAGGACAAAGGAAGGTATGTGCCCAGGCTTCGGTCGTGACGGAAGGGCTCTGGAAGGAGAAGGCCTGGGCTTGCCCTAAGCTGCGTAGGGGCCGCTCAGCCCTCAGTCTCCGCTCCTCGCCGTTCTCTACATTTCTGCCTGCTCTGCTCCTGCCCGGCAGAGACCAGAGCTCCATGTCACGCCATCTTTGCCCGCTTAGTGGCCTCCTTACGGCTCGCTGCGAAGACCGAGATGCTGGCTTCCCAGAAGCCATGTTTCATTTCTCAGGGACATTTTTTAAGGCCTGCCTGGGGAATGCTCTGTCTCTGCTGTAAGGCAGCCTGAAGCGGTTACCACCTTCTCTTTCCTGAGGAGGGTGAAAGTCTGATGGGAACTGGGTCACCAGCAGCTTGCAGTTGTGCACAGGTGTGTGGATGCTTTGTTGTGCTTTTAATCGGTGCAGGCAGATGCGTGCTTTCTGAGCTCAGCTGGCCGCCCCATCTCTTCCGACACTCGTTCAACCAGTGTTCTGCCCCCAGTGAGCTTGGGCTCGGAGGCCACAGGCGACCATGCCGAGCCCAGGCCCAGGCCTCACCGTGTGATGTGGGGGTCAGGTGGGACGGGGACTGTGGTTGGGGAAGGCTTCCAAGGGCAGGGACTTGGAGCATGAAGGACAGGGGGAGGTTGGCTGAGCGAAGAGGGGGAGGGGAAAGGAGCCCCAGGCAGGGGGCTGTGTAGATGACGGCTCGTGGGCAACGGGGGCACAGCCGGGTGTGTGTGGTTTCCGCAGGGCCGGGTGGGTCGAGGCTGGGAGGCCCGTGGAGGCCACCCCTGGAGCTCTCTGCCACTGCTGAGTGCCACGAGTGCTGCGTAGATACCTCTGTTCCCTTGGCCGTCGAGTGGGATCATTGAGGTTCGTGTTTAATTTGTGTTCGTATCTAACTCCATGCAGCTCTGCCTCATGCCGTTTATTTCCAGGATCTTCCAGTATTTATTCATTGTTCCTTTAGTTCCTTCAGCACCTCTGAGCTGTGTGATGTACATCTTTTTGCCGCCGCCATTGACAGGAATATATCGCAGTTATCTATTCCTGCCAAACAAATCATGCCCACACTTGGTGATGTAAACAGCAGTGATGTGGGTTGCGTGGTGTTTCCTCTGCCAGTTTCACCTGCGCTCTTTCATCCAGCTGCTGGAGGGACACGGCTAGAAGGTCTCATTTGTGTGTCTGAGAGTCGGCGCTGGCTGTTGTCTACGTACCTCTGTTCTCCTTGTGGCCTCTCCACCTCCAGCAGGCTAGACCTGCTTCCTGCAGGGCCATCCCAGCATGGTGTTCCAAGGGAGGAAGGCGGAAGTCCGTAATGTCACACACACACACCTCGTTTCACTGAGATGTAATTGACATTTAACGTATTAGTTTAGTATATGTGCTGCCAAAGCAAGCACATCATTGTGTTAGTTTCAAGTGTATAAAAATCAGTTGATGTATGTACTTATTGTGAAATGATCCCCACAGTTAACATCCATCACCTCACAGAGTTAGTTTTTTTCTAGTGATCAGAATTTTTCTTAGAAGATTTTACTTATCTGAGAGAACGCACACGAGAGAGCACAAGCCAGGGGAGCAGCAGAGGGAGAGGGAGAAGCAGACTCCGCACTGAGCAGGGAGCCCAATGCAGGGCTCAATCCCAGGGCCCTGAGATCATGACCTGAACCAAAAGCAGACATTTAACCGATTGAGCCACCCAGGTGCCCCTGGAAGTTTTTACCTTTTGACCACCTTCACAAGTTGCCCCCACCCCTGCCTCTGGTAATCATCAGTCTGTTCTTTGTGTTTATGGTCTAGCTTTTTTAGATTCCACATATAAGTGAGATCATACGGTATTTGTCTTTCTCTTCCTTGTTTCTTTCACTTAGGATACTACTCTCAAGGTTTATCCATGTTGTTGCAAATGGCAGGATTTCCTTCTTTATATGGCTGAATATTATTCTGTTGTATATAAATACCACATTTTCTTTATCTGTTCATCTGTCAGTGGACACTTGGGTCATTTCCCTGTCAAGGCTCTTGTAACTAATGCTGTAGTGAAGGTGGCAGTATGGATAACTTCGGGATAATGTTCCGTTTTTGCTTTTCCTCCCTTTCTCATCTTCTCCCACGTCTCCCACCTACCAGTCTTTCCTAGGCTCACCTCCAAAGCAAACCGTTTCTGAGGGAATCCAAGCTAAAAACCTGTTGATGGGGGTTTAAACCCAATGGTGAGGGAACGGGGAGCCATTGTTGGACCTTTTTACACGTAGGGGGACCGGGTCAAATTTACAAGGTCATTCTGACTCTGGCTGTCTGACCCCTGGCCAGTCCTGAGGTTGAATTCGTGAGGGCCAGACGGAGTTGGGGAGAGGGCTCCCTTATTCCCCAGGCCCTTGCCGCTGTTGCTAACTGCCATTGAGCACCTCCCATGTTCCGTGTGCTGGCCTGAACAGGTGGTGTGCACGTCCGCGTCCCTGACAAGCTTTATGAGGTTTAGGTTCCATTTTACAGAGGAGGCAGCTGAAGCACAGAAAGGGCAAGACACCTGGCACGATCACACGGCTGGAAGTGATGGCTTGGGATCTAAGCCCTAGAGTGTCGGACCCAGAATCTGTGCTTTTGGTCCCTCGGCAGTGGGCAGCTTTCTGTCCTCCCTGTCCACACTGTCCAGGCACTTTAAGGTGGGTCTTTACCTCCTGGGGGCAGGCAAGTGCCGTCTTCCCCTAACCTCTGCTTCTCCTGCAGGTAAGTTCGAGGACAGGGAAGACCACGTCCCCAAGCTGGAGCAGATAAACAGTACAAGGGTCCTGAGCGGCCAGAACTTCACCCTCACCAAGAAGGAGCTGCTCAGCACGGAACTACTGCTCCTGGAGGCCTTCAGCTGGAACCTCTGCCTGCCCACGCCCGCCCACTTCCTGGACTACTACCTCTTGGCCTCCGTCAGCCAGAAGGACCACCACTGCCACAGCTGGCCCGCTGCCTGCCCCCGCAAGACCAAAGAGTGCCTCAAGGAGTATGCCCACTACTTCCTAGAGGTCACCCTGCAAGGTGAGGCCCGGTGGGGGACCTGTGGCCCTTCCGCACCCATGTAGAGATGTGTCCACCCACGGAGTCCTTACTGACGGGGGCCCATCCGCCCAGCACACTCCTGCTCTGCAGGGAGTGCGCAAGGAAGGGGCAGTGATTTCTCCCGGTGTGTAACCAATACTGTAGAACGACAAATGGCTTGGATACTGGCAGCTGGCACCCTATAGACGTACTGATCACCTGCTGATTTTTCTTACGGTCGTTAGGTCTTAGGTCATTCCGGGAGAGCGGTCATCATACAGGTGGGAGGGGGAGGGGTAAGTTGTAGTAATAAAGTTTAGCAATAAACTTACCCTATTTGGGCACGTTGTTTGAATTCCACTCTTCCCACTGTCTTAAAATCCAGGTGTCAGGTAAAATACCAGGTCAGAAATACTGTTGATACAATCACCCCCGATAACTCGCCCCAAACCAAAATGGTCCCAAGTAACAAGATCAATAGTTAGGATATTGAGCATTAATTGAGCATTTACTGTGTACCAGGCACCTTGTTTTAGTGCTCGGGGTTAAACGATGTCATTGGAATTTCCCAATGACTCCACGTGAAAATGACTTCTGTTATTCTTGTTTTACAAATCCGTTTCCGCAACGGATGCTCAAGAGGTGAAGTAACTCACCCAAAGTCGTTGCTGAGATTTGCATCGGAGGAGTCTGGCTCTGTGCCCACGCCGATCACCATAATGCCACCTGCTTGACTCCAACTTTAACAGGCCAACTTTGAAGTCCTCAGGAATGATAAGCAGTGTAAGACAGAACGACGATGCCCTCATCACCAGGAAGTGTCCTTCCTGAAAATCCTGGGCATCTGAAGAGTTGGGCTTTGCACACAAGTAGGGCCGGCTTCCCCATGGTGCCAGACAACTTAGGACATTAAGACTCATTGCACACCATATACATGTACCAGAACATCACATGTGCTCCTGACATACATATAGTTTTGATTTGCCAGTCGTACGTCAGTTGAGCTGAGGGTGAGGGAATGTTCCTCAGTAAATGGAAGTCCAGTGCTAGTTTTCGTTCTGAGTAGCAAATGCTTATGACCACTCACTCACTCCTTCAGCAGATTTGTATTGAGTGCCTGCTATAGGCGAGGCTTTGTTAGTTCGCAAGTAGCCTGTAGTCTCACCCAGAACAGGAGCCTTCACGGTGGTGTGTCAGTCACGCCTCCCAGCCGAAGCAAGGACGCGTGTTTCATGGTGCTCTTCGTAACCCATCAGCGAGCCCCTGGAAGCCCCCTGGAAGCTCTGGGCGAAATTTTGAAAATCATTCCTCTAGGCTGACCTCAGAAATCCCACTGAGAGCCATGGTGTTTAAGGTTCAGGAGTGGAACTTCGTGCTGTTGCTGATTTTTCATCCTGGGTGTGTATGGCAGCCATGAACAGGCTTAAATTGAGTCACTTGTCTGCCAGTTCTCAGGAGGACCAAGGCAGGAGGGGCCCTGGGAGCCCAGAGCGAGGCTCTGGGATGCTGACTTCTGTGATTCTCTTTCAGATCATATTTTCTACAAATTCCAGCCCTCTGTGGTTGCTGCAGCCTGCGTTGGGGCCGCCAGGATTTGCCTTCAGCTTTCTCCCTACTGGACCAGAGACCTACAGAGGATCTCAAATTACACCCTGGAACATCTCAGCACATGCATCGAAATCCTGCTGGTGTAAGTTCCACCCCTGATCTTTCCATGTTTCCGGAATATCCAGGCACTTGCTCTTGAGACCCACCTCAGGCAGTTTCTCGAAGTTAGAGGGTTGTGGTGGTTCCCCCAGGTCATGTGTCCTGTAAAGTGGGCCTTGGTGACTCCTGATAGAGTTGAGATTTGCAGAGGTGGACCTTCCTATTTCGGGTAACTTTGAGTTTGCAATTTTAAGGTCAAGGGGTTGGGGAGAAGAGAAGCTATGAGCATACCCTTCTGAGTGTCTGGACTGTTTGCTCTGAGCCCCGGTGTATCAGTCAGTCTTACGGACGGTTACTCTGAGTATTCACACTCACGATAAGCTACTTTCATCAGACATGGCCACAAGGCTGACCTCCTAGCCAGCTAAGCTTGGAGTGGCTTAACATAAGAGGCCTCAGTGGGAATACTGGGGAGGACATGTAGAGTTTATCAGAGAAGATGCATAAGGACAGCATAGACCCAACACCATGAAACTGATATTGAAGGAGCAAGTGTTCAGTGGTGACCGCAGGGAGGAGACAGAGAGGACTGAGAACTCCAGGCTAGCTGCACCCCATCCCTCTTTCACCCAACAGGTGGCAGCATCTGCTAGATGCTGGCCCTACTCACCATGGGGCCAGGCCCCTGGAGAGCTGCCTCTCAGCCTCCTGGCACAGGAAGCTTTGCTGGTAGTGCGCTGCCTTTGTGTCGTTGCTCCAAACCGTCCACCCTGCTCCCTGGGCCTTGTTTTAAAATCTTTGTTTGTTGAAGGTGTCCAAAACCAGAGCTTATGGTCTGGTCTGAATGCAGATAGGTGCCCCTAGATTCTTAGCCACCAGCCCTGCCTCTTCACCGTGCTGGTGGCTCTGGGATGCCCACCTTCTCGAACCCGAGGCCTCTCTCTGCTCCCGTCTTAACCTCAGTCTCTACTGGATTAATGGATCTGTTATTTCAAGAAGCTTTGTGAGAAAGCTTTTTTTTTTTTTTTAAAGATTTTTTATTTATTTATTTGACAGAGAGAGAGAGATTACAAGTAGGCAGAGAGGCAGGCAGAGAGACAGGGAGAGGAGGAAGCAGGCTCCCTGCTGAGCAGAGAGCCCGATGCGGGCCTCGATCCCAGGACGCTGAGATCATGACCTGAGCCGAAAGCAGAGGCTTTAACCCACTGAGCCACCCAGGCGCCCGAAAGCTTTTTTTTAAGATGGAAATAAACCTGTTGATCCCCTTTTCAGAAGGTGAAATTTAGGCCTCAAGGGCGGCTGGCTTGAGATCTGTTTGGGGGTGCCTCGAAGGCAGAGGTGGTTCTCATCAGCTGCCGGGCCCCTCCCTCCCGAAGCTTGCGCTCGGCACGAGGAGCTCTGGTGGTAACCCAGAATTTATCCCGTGGGGGGTTGGTGGACCGCTGAGATGGCGCAGCGTAGCGGCTTGCAGGACAGCGAGGCTAGTCTCCAGGGGTCAGAAGGGGTTTCCATAGGAAGCAGATCCGGGCTTGGTCTGCAATCTGAGCTCAGAGAAGAGTGGGGACAGCGCTGCAGACAGCATGGGCTGGGCACCGGCCTGGGGTCACAGACCTCGAATCCCGCTCGGGTCTGTTGCTGTGGCCTTTGACCTCAAGTCTCACCCAGGTCCTCTCCTTTCAGAGCCTATGACAACGTCTTCAAGGACGCTGTCGCGGTCAAGAGCCAGGCCTTGGCAGTGGTGCCCAGCACAGCCCCCGCCCCCACCCAAGTGCTGTTCCAGCCGCCCGCCTACCCCACCCTTAGCCAGCCCGCACCCCCGGGCCTGGCCCAGTTCCAGACCCCCGTGCAGGACCTCTGCTTGGCCTATCGGGACTCGCTGCAGCCCCACCGCTCCGGGAGCCTGCTCTCAGGGGGCTCTGGCTCCTCCCTCCACACCCTGTACCCCACCCTGCAGCCCCTGGATGTGTGCCCCATGTCCCTCCCCGCGCCCCTCAGGGTGCAGATGGCCATCACAGCTGAGCCCAGGCACTGCCTCGCCACCAGCTACGGAAGCAGCTACTTCAGTGGAAGCCACACGTTCCCCACAGGCTGTTTCGACAGATAGGGCACCTTCGGGCCACACAGGGAGGCCTTGGAAACTCACCTGGGCAGAGGAAGACGACACAGTGGAGGGGAGCTCAGCCGAGTGAGGCAGCAGGGAGGCTGTCCCCACAAGAGCCTCGCTGACTTCGAACACAGAGTGTTCGTGTTTTTTTTAAATAAAGCCGACCCAGAGCAAAACAGTCAATGACATCCCTCCCCCGAGAAAATTCCTCTGGAAAATGTCTTCTGCATGTGCAGCTAGGGTGCAGGGAGACGGCTCGGCCACCGTCCTCCAGAGGAGAAAGACCTGGAGAGAGGCCAGGAGACTGGACACCGGTCCGTCCACGAGCATGTCTGGTGTCAGGCATCAGAGACTTCTTTATTCCTTGCCAGCGGCAGTGACACTGAACAAGAAGGGGCTGCCCGACGTGTTCTCAGGACCCCCAGCAGATGCCGAATTCGGTGCTCTTTCCCTGGCTCCGTACGGAGGAGCCCGCGTGTGTTTCTGCCTGAGCGTCTGCCTTCCGAGGCACGGTGGGTGGCTGTCTTGCCTTTGTTGTCAAACCTAAAACCTTACTTGGCCTTTTAGATATTTCACATGCTGCTGCTTCCCGAAGTGACCTAGCTTTCTGTTCAGCAAGATATCTTGTTTACATACTGTATCAGGGATTTTGTGATACTTGAAAATTCCTTAGGAGAAGAAAAAGGTTGATTGCCACACAGCCTGTCCCCACAAGGGCTGTAGGTTCGAACCCAGCTTGTAACAGCAGAGCTGCATTTTCAAACGCGTGTGGTCGGGGAGAGCCACTTTGCAGGCTCTGGGTTCCAGAAGATTCCGCGTCTTGGATGTTGGGTTCACCTGTAGAACTTCAACAGCCACCCAGAGGAAAAGGTGGTTAAAGGGTAGACAAAGGTTTACCACTAACAACCCCCACCTCCCTCCACCATGGGCTTAATGGTGCACGAGGTTAGACCCAGCCGTGGCTTTGAGTTTGGCTAAGAGGGAAGGCTAAAAACCTGGAATAGTTACTTCATGCCAGCTGGATTTGGGGAGCGGGTCACGTCCATGGGTATACGTCACAGCCACTGACAGGCGAGCGATTGGTTGGATCGAAAGCCAGTATTTGGGTCCCCACAGCAGATGGGCTCTCAGGAAGACCCTTGTAAACATGTGCAATATGTTTTTATTCTCACTCGTGGCTTGTGCTCATTGTTTTTTGGTTTTTTTGTTTTTTGTTTTTTGTTTTTTTGGTTGGTTCGGGGTCAGGGGGACACATTGTTCACCCATCAGCGCTGGGCGGTGCAAAGGACCACAGAAGCAGTTTTTGTTTGTTTGTTTTAAGAACCCATCTCTGTTTCTTTGGCTTACATGCCAGTCTGGGAGACTGGCTTGGG
The DNA here is from genome assembly GCA_002007465.1 of Ailurus styani. NCBI lineage: Eukaryota > Metazoa > Chordata > Mammalia > Carnivora > Ailuridae > Ailurus > Ailurus styani. The sequence goes on along the minus strand of LNAC01000074.1, from coordinate 893,562 downwards.
GCCTGCCAAGGAGGCGGCTGTGCGCTGCTGAGTCGGATCCGAAGATGATCTCCAGGGCAAATGGAAGCTTCGGCGCAGAAGCGGAGTAAGAAGAGGTGACGTGGATAAGGGCCCTGCTGCCACTTTGTCACATGAGTGTGGAAAAACTACACGTTCGTTTGTTGCTTTTCTCTTTTTCCTTTGCCAACCTCCTTCTATTTATGTGAGACTGGTTTGGATTCCAAGTTCACGTGTCCGTCTGTTCTGGGACTGGGGCTTGTGAGGGGCCCTGGGAGAGCCTCCCAGCCAGCCCAGCACCCAGAAGAAGGCGTCCCGCAATAAACACATCACCTACTCTTGGTCTCTGTTCTCTTCCTGCCCTTGTGCTCTCCGCCAGCCCCGGGGGTGTCTCCCCTCCTGTTGGGAGGTTGTGGCGGGTGGGGGGGGTGGGGGGCAACCAAGACTGGCCCCCGTGGAGCTGGGTACTGCCCCCCGAGTTGGAGCTGGGGCCCCCCAGGGACCCCCACGGCCGGAGTGAAGGCTGGACATCCCAGCTCTACCACTACTGGTCACGGTTCTCTCTCCCCAGAAACAGAACCTGTTACAGAAGTAGCCAGAGAGATCTGTTGTAAGGAATTGGCACGCAGAGTTGGAGCTCACAGGTCAGGAATTGTGGAGGGCAGGCCAGCAGGCTGGAGTCCAAAATGTGTGGGGCAAGCCAGAAACTCAGGGCTTCTGTGACAGACTGGGGAGAACTCATCCAGGGAACCAGTTTTTGTTCTCACAGCCCTCACCTGACGGCATGAGGACCCCCCACCCCGCGCACACGCACGGAGAGTAGTCTCCTTTACCTAAGGCTTACTGATCGTAAGTGTTAATCGCGTCTACAAAATGCCTTCCCAGCAACCCCTGGACTAGGGTTTGACTAAACGGCCATGCTACCCCGTACGCGTCACCACGGCCACTCACTAACTGTAGGAGGCAGCTGACTCAACCGCTCTGAGCCTGCCTTCTCACCTATTGAAATGGGGGTGATAACACTTGCCTCGAAGGGTTCTCATGAGGATTAAGCAACAGAATGCACGTCAGAACCAAACATAAAGTCCCCTTCAGGATGCACCATTATCTTATGTACCAATAAGAATTAAAGAAAAACCTGCCAACTAGACCAGGGCACAGTGTTTAAGATACTGATGATGAAATATTGCGCTCTTATTTCAGGAGAGTTAAAAAGTAAGAATATGTGCACCGTAGAATCAGTGCAATATGGTGTCAGTAATGAGTATGGTGTCAGCTATCAGGGATCATGTCAGACTCTTTCTGAAAAGGAAAAAAGAGCCCCACCCTCCGCTCTCCCAGGTTCCCGCAGGAGAACCTTTCTGGGGACATGGTGTCAGCGTGGAGCTGAGTGGTCTTGCGAAGCACGGATGCCTTCAGTGAGGACGGCGAGGTGTGGGGAGGTACACGTTCGGCGCGTGAGGCTGAGGTCTGGCCCCCAGAGCTGTTTGGGAACCATGTGTGTTGATAGGCAGGGCAGGGCTGGGGGTAGGACTCTCTGGTCTGCTGTGTGCAGGCCAGGTGAGGCAGGAGGCTCTAGGATTTGGGGATTTGACAATAAGGCAAGTCATGGCTTTACCAAGAGCACCCACTTCACTGTCCCTCTGTCTTTAGGCCTCAGTTTCTCCATGTGTTACTGTAGAGCTGGCTGAATTGTGTGGTTTTGAGCTGAAGAGAGGGACTGAGCCACAGAGGTCCTAGGCTCCTGCCTGCCTTTGACCCGAGGGATCCACTTGAACTTGTCCCACACATGGGCAGCCCATGTTAGATTCTGTTCATGCCCATGCTGGGCGATAGTTCAGAAAGCTTGAAAAAGCACAGAGATGGCTTTAAAGGCCCCTGTGGGGGACATCTGGTTCAATCCAGAGATTTTCAAACCTGAGCAAGCTGCACAATGACGTGGGGCCTTCTTCTCCAAGAGGAGCGGGGCCTGGGGATCTGCATTTGTAGCTGGCTTCCAGGTGACTCAGACGTGTTTTCTTTGACATTCCAGTGGAGGACTTCATACAGGACCTGGTTTCCGGCCCGAAAGACGGGTCGAGTAAGGAAACTGCATCCTGGTCTGAATTTCTGAGCCACCTGAGTTCTAGACCTAGACCTTGTTCCATGCTTATTAGTTCTTTGTTCTATGCAGTATTTCTTTTGCCAAGCTCTGTGAAGGCTTGGGACACGCAGATCCATTTTCCAAGGAGAACCTGCTTCCTTTTAGGTTTAACACTGTAAGTGCCTGGATTAGGGTTGGGGTCAAGGTTGCTCTTCCTCATGCCTTTTGGGTTCAAAGACCTCCTCTCCTGTTCGGTCGCCGACATGCTCCTCTCCCTCCATTCCTTCCATCTGTGATTCTCAGCAGGGCCCATTCTTGCCCCCTGGAGGACGTTTGGCAGTGTCTGGAGACATTTTTGGTCATCACCACTGGGGTGGGGGGTGGCAGGCATATAGTGGGTAGAGGCCAGGGACGCTGCCAAACATCCTACAGCCCAGGACGGCCCCCACAAAAAAGAAGAGTCGAGCCCCAAGTAACAACAGTAGCAAGGTTAAGAAGCCTCAACACATGTTACCTCCCAAAGAGGTGTCTGTAAGAACCCTAGGCACTCGTTACTCTTTATTTTCTTGATAGCTGTTAAAGCCATCGGAAATGATCTTGTTAGTTTGCTTAGTTGGTTTGATGGCGGCTGTGCCCTCAGCTACTTTCCCCCAGCAGAGCATGAAGAATATTACCACCTGGTGATGGTGGCCTGAATCATAGCTGTTGGCATTTATTGAGCATCTGCCGTGTACAAAGTGTGATGCTAAGGAATTTGCTCCTCTTGTTGATAATCATCCTAGTAACCCTACAAGGTGGGAACTACTATTAGCCGCATTTTACAGATCAGAGAACGGGGGCACGGAGACGTTATTTGCAGTGGGGAAGGCAAGAGCCACAGTTCACACCCCAACAGTCTGAATCTGTCCTGCCGCCTTGCAGTACCTCAGTCAAGGGCTTTGAATGAGTAAAAGGCTCCGTGATGGTCCCAGCTGGCCACCTCGCTCACCTGGTGGGGCAGACATGACAGGATAACGGATACAGGTTCATAAAAGAAAAGGGTTGCCAGCCACTCGTGCTCCTGACTTACGGCGCAGCAAGCGTGCTCTCGGAGCGTGCCCACCAACAGACAGAGATACAGAGATGGCTTCTTGCACATCTGCCACAGGCTAACGTGGTTTACAGCTCCACCTGTCTGCTCCCAGCAGGCTCGGATCTGGGAGGGGTTCCCTGAGCCCCATCTGTGAAGGTGGAGGTCTGGGACCAGGCTTGGGGCTTCCCCAGAGCATCGCCTGGGAGGGCCCCTGCCTCTGGGCCGGCTCTGGCCATCCCTGGCCCCACATGCCTAGGAAGGACACTTACCAGCCCTCATTCACCTCATTCTCTGTTCCTCAGGGAAGACCTTTGTGACTTGAATTTCAGCAGAAAGGCCATAGCATTTCGCAGGAGTCTCAAGTCCAGACGTCCACCAGGAGCAGGCAGGTAACGTAGCGATCACAGCTGGGTGACTGAGACAGCATGGTGCGGTGGGGACCGCATTGCAACCAGTGTCTCCCTAGAGGATATGGCTTCGACTCGGCTCAATTATTACCTTTCAGGAGCATAAGCTCCGCATTGCTAAAACTTCAGAGTTCCAGAGCCACTGGAAATCTGTCCTTTCTAGGAAACCTACTAATTTTTCATTTAACATTTAAAAAATTCTTAATGCAAAAGGAGACCATTAAAATATGTTGTGAGAATAGTTCTTGGGCTGGAAGCATGAAACTTCTAGTATATAGGCAAGAACACTGGGCTTCTAAGGTGGAAGGTCTGAGTTTGTCTGCTCTTAGCTAGATGACCTTGGAAAAAGCCACCTCTGCGCTCTGAGCCTCTGTCTCCTCATTTATAAGGTGGGAAGGTTCTCAGCTTGGGCTTATGATAACTAAGCATGGAATGTATAGTATCATTATTCAACAGTGGGTACTATGAGAAAGAGTGTAAATAAGTGGGCCTCCCCCTTTGGGGACTCAGGTGAGTCTCTGAGCTTCACTTCCGACCTATCTCTAGCTTCTAGGGAAGAACTCGAGTGGTCCGGCTTCTGCTGGGCCAGCTCTGACCAGTGTTTCAGGCGGCTGCCTTGGCCAGAGACACAATGGACAGGATATACAGGAAGTCATGCTTTCTGCAAACGTGAGAGGATTGGGACCCAGAATAGTCTCCAAAGTCCTGTGTGGCTGGGGAGCACTTCACAGTGGCAGTTCCCTGGTCTTCATCCCAAGGAGTACAGGTCAGGAGGACTGGGGTAGGGCCCCGACTATCCTTTTAAGAGGACCCTCAGGAGATTCTCGTGCACAGCCAAGTTTGGACACTTCTCCCTGCTCTAACTGCTCTGACCCTGTGTGTGCCCATTGCCCCCAGTAGAACCTCCAAGAAAGGCCCTTATAGCTGTTTAATGAGCACTTATGTTCCAGGGCCTGTATTTGACACTTGGCTCATGCTCTCTCTCAATAGCTTGTATTATTACCACCATTTTCCAGACGAAGGCACTGGGGTTGGCTCAGGGTCTCAATATGGGCAAGTGGTAGGAATTGGTTTCAAATTTAGAAATGCCTGACTGAGGAACTCATGTAGCCTCCAATGCCATGTCACCCCCAGATGACACACACTCGGCCACCAAAACCCAATCATTCAGGATCTCACAGCCCGCCCTTCGCCCCGTCCAGACACGCCCACTTTGTTCTTAGGGCGGCAGGTGGGTGGTGGAGCGCCACCTAGTGGTGGTCTGTAAAGATGCTTTGGAAAGCCCCTGCTTCACCAGATGAACTTGCTGGGAGGGAAGCAGTTGCCCTCGAAGAGTGAAAGAGATGACTCCCAAGGGTCAGGATGAAAGTCAGGAAGAGACTGGGGTACAGAGCCCCCGAGGTGAGGCCTGTGGAGTGGGGAGTCACCATAGCATCTCGAACAGTGCAGCAAAATGATGAGGCTCCTCTAACTTTTTGGAAGCCACGAACTTGGGTTTTTACCCTTTATCCTTGCGACTCCCCTGTGACCCAGGAAGGAAAGGTCTTACTGGTCCATGTCACACACGGACAAGGTAAGACTCAGAGAAAGCCAGCAGCTTGTGCACGTGCCTTGAGTCAGTGAAGGAAGCAGCTCCCCCTCTCATCACGGTGGTTGGGAATGATAGTGCTGATGATGGAGGTGATGGTGGCTGGTCATGGTGGCTGCAGCTAATATTTAGTGAGCTTGTAGCATGACAGCTTTATAGTAAGTGCAGTTATCCCCATTTTTGGGTGAGGAAACAGGCTCAGAGGAATGGGCGAACTTACTCCAAGGGGACACAGCTTCTAGGCAGTGGAAGAGGGATTCAGACCCTGGCAACACGTCCCCAGAGTCAAAGCTCTTAACCTGAGAAAGTCGCCCTGCCAAGATGCCATGAGAATGATGCTTTCCTGCAGCCCACCTTACTCCATCTACCCCCATAAGCTGGATTGAGAAGCTGTAGCCTCCATCGGGGGCAATACCCAAACCCACATTATCTTCAGAGACGCTCTCTGCCGTGTGACCCTGGGCGACTGTCTTCCCCTCTCTGAGCTGCTGTTTCCATATCTGTGAAATAGAGAGTTAAAACTAGTTGAGCTCTGAGGTCCTGCTATTCTATGCATCTGTGACTCTGTAACAATACTCGCTTAAGAATTTCTCCCCTGCTAACAATTTGAATTTGTCCTTGAATCAGTTGCCAAAGTAAAAACAGTCTTCTCTCCTCTCCACTCCCTCCTCCTCCTCCTCCTCCCTGTCCCTGCCCCCTCTCCCCCCTCCCCCCATCCTCTCCCCTTGTCTTCTATTCTCCCTCCTCTCCCTTCCTCCTCCTCCCTCTTTCTCTCAATCTCTCAATTTTCAGCCTAATTATGGTTAACTCTCTGTTATTTAGAGACTTATTATCCAAGCTCATTATGAGTAATTATTCAGTCTGGAGAGGAAACAGCAACAGTGCTAGTTTAATTTAATGCTTACCTAGTTCACTTAATTAGCAATAAGTCTTGGCAGAACGATGGAATGCACGGGATCCTGGCTTGGTGGGGGGTGGGGGGAGGCTGAGTGCTGTTCTTGGGAAGATAAACAAGTTTCAGGGCAGAATGTGGGAGGAGGCAGGAGGGAGCTGCCAGCAAGCGGGGCCATGTCACCTGTTCAGGCCAAGGATGGCCTGCGACACTGAAAGGCTGTGCATTGCACGGGCTGGAAGGGCCTTGGGTTGGGTAGCACTTACGAGGCACCTGCTGTGTGCTAGACCCTGTGCAAGGCACTGAGCAAACCTAATTTCTAAGGCCCCATATCTGGGACTTGGGCATTCAAGATAATTTAGATAATGAGCTCTCATAGCGAGTACCTTCTCTTTTCAGTAGTCTTGCAGTAATTTTGATTTTGCCAAGGTCAATGTGGCCCACTAGATGCTGCTGTTCTCTTATATCTCTGTCTTCACTTAGGGAGGCCACAGGCTCGGGGCTTTGGGCAGGCAACAGGATCTAGCTATTGTTCAGCTTTGGCTTTTTTGATAGTTTTCATTGATTTACGGCAAATGATGTTGAGATACAGAAGTGACGTAAAGTTTCCATTGCAGCAAAAATAAGTGAGTTGTCATACAGAGAAATATGGGGTAAGAATCCAGGAGGGGTCCTTGGGGGTCCAAGGAGGAAGGAGAATGGAAAAAAGATGGGTCAGTGCTCTGGGTTAGGGGTTGTCCTCCCAGTGTGCAAACCCCACCCCACCCCCAACTCCCATGCCCTGGACAGACAGAAAATCAAGCGGGGATGACCCAAAGCCTGCCTCAGAATCCTAGACTCAGCTCCAGGAACCCAGCAGGAGGTCAGACTGACCCTTCGGACCACCTTCCCCAGCCAGCCAAAGCCCCCCAGTTTCTCCCAGGCACTCCTTGTCCCTCTTGGCACTCCCACGGTCCCTTTGCCATTTAATACTCTCTCATTTCTCCTCAGTCCCTCATTGGTCCTCCTGGCCCCGTTGTATCACTAGGTAAACTGAGGCCCAGAAGGATGCCTCCACAGCCCATTAACAGCAGAGCCACAGCCATGCCAAAACACCTTTCTGGCTAAGTCCTGGTGTCTTCCTCCTTCGTCCGCCAGCAGCAGGGCCCTCTCCTGGAAGTGCCCCCCTCCTCCTACCCACCATCTGGTGTATCCAGTGTATCACTTGAGAGTCAGGGAGTTGGAGGAGCCCTGTGTCTGCACCCTCAGAGAGGTGGGTGGCAGGGTGCGGGGAAGTGTGCCCACCGTGCTTCTCGAACGCCAGGGGATCGGGAGTGTTGCAGTCCACATTCAGGCCTCCCTCTGTGACGTTGCCGAGCCCACAGGGGTTTCAGGGCCAAGGTTTGCCCTGGGGAGCCATCCTCGGGCCTTTCCCACCCCTGCCCAGCTAGAAACTGCCCCCAAGACACCAGAAAACAAAAACCAAGACAAAGAGGTTCGGAGCAAACAGAATGTTCTTATTCCAGCTTTCCTTTGTGACCCTGTGAGCCCCGCCTGGTTGCTCAGGCCAGCCTCTTGCTCACACGCTCGTAGGTCACGCCTCCGATGGTGGAGATCTGAAAGAAGCAGCCAGAAAGATGGACTCAGTGCAGGGGTCCCTGAGTGAGATGGAGCAGAGCTGGGGGAACATGGGCCTCCAGTCCCAGCCCCGAGTAGGAGTGAGCAGGTCGCAGCACTTCTCTGAGCCTTAGTTTCCCAGTTTGTTACACGAGCCCCTGTGCAGACTCAGTGTGGCAAAAGCGCTAAACAGATGTTAGGGGTGACGTGGTTCTTTGTATAGTAACCTCCCATCTGTCCACTGAAGTTCACCAACTCCAGGCACTTCCCTTGTGTTATCCCATTTAATTTTCCCAACAATGCTGTAGGGTTGTACCCATTGTAGAGATGAGAACACTGAAGTCTAGAGGAGTCAAGTAACCCCTTTAAGATGGAGAGGCCACACTCAGCTTCACCACACAACATCTGTGGGGCGCCTGTGCTTGGTGATGGGAAGCACACCTGCCCTGGGGGAAGGCAGGCAAGGGGAAGCTGTTCCGTGAAGGTGCTGTGCTATGTCCTGGCTGGAGGCCCTCGACACCCCGTCACGGGGCACGCAAGTATTGTCAGTTGGTCCTGAGACCCCACAGAGGAGGCAGCCTTCTCCCAGGCAGTGAGCGGGTGGCGTATGGTGTCTTGTGGGAGCAGTTTTGTCCAGGGCGGCCGTGTAGCCCCGTGGCGTGGAGGGGGAGCTGTGCACAGGGAGGAGCTGGGACTTGGTCTAGAGCGACGGCGGCCTGGAGGGGGAGGGCGATGCCCACCTAATGCACTCCCTGTCGGTGGAGAAGGATGGAGGTGTCCAGGATGATTCTGGGCCTCTAGGAATGGGAGATATGGAAGCAGAACAGCTTTTCTCTGGCACCTAATCCGTGTGCATGCGGGTGCCCTTGTGCGCGCGCGCGCGCGCGCGCGCGCGTGTGTGTGTGTGTGTGTGTGTGTGTGTGTGTGTGTGCGCGCGCACGCGCGCGCGTGACAACCGGGGACTCTGGGCACTGCTCCCACCGTGCAGACTCCATGGTCAGGAGCCTCTAGGAATCAGAAAACAGGTTTGTTCAGTTTGGGAAGATTCTCCTATTGGACGCAGACCTGCTTCCGGTTCTCCCGTCGTGGGGGCTCCCCACACACCTCACAAACTGTGAGCTTTGCTTCTGGGAGTCAGAGCCCACTGGCTGACATTTAATGTAGAAATGTGTCCAGCGCTTTTATCAGATTTTCTAGGAAGTCAGTTTCTATCCAGGAAAAAGTGGATAGTCACTTTTGTTCTTTTATGTATATATATATATTTTAATACTGTGCATGCCTTTATTTGTAGACTTTTTTTTTTTTTTTTTTTTAAAGATTTTATTTCTCCATTTGACACAGAGAGAGAGAGATCACAAGTAGGCAGAGAGGCAGAGAGAGAGGAGGAAGCAGGCTCCCCGCCGAGCAGAGAGCCCGATGCGGGCCTCGATCCCAGGACCCTGAGATCATGACCTGAGCTGAAAGCAGAGGCTTTAACCCACTGAGCCACCCAGGCGCCCTATTTGTAGACTTTTTTATTTATTTTTTTTAATTAAAGACCCACCGGCCTGGGGAGAGCTGGCAGAGAGTCTAGAAGTCAGCCAGTGGGATCTGCCTCCACCATGGACTAGTTGTGTGGCTTTGGACAAGTTACTTGTTACCTCTGAGCCTCTGTGGCCTCTCTGTAAAAAGGGAATAATGGGAGGTCACTGAGTCTCTCCGGCCTCTAGCTGGGTTTGAGATGAGGAAAACAAGAAAACAAGAGGGAGAGAGAGAAAGAGGAGGAGAGAGGGGAAGGGGGTGGCAAACCTCACCTCCCTCATCACTTCCCTTCTGGAGAGTCTTGGGGAGGGTGGACTGGACCCCAGGGAGCTCTGGCCCAGGACATAGGCTCCCAAGGGGAGAATGAAGTGTGGGAGAGCCTACCTTTTTTTTTTTTTTTTAAAGATTTTATTTATTTATTTGACACAGAGAGAGAGAGATTACAAGTAGGCAGAGAGGCAGGCAGAGAGACAGGGAGAGGAGGAAGCAGGCTCCCTGCTGAGCAGAGAGCCCCATGCGGGCCTCGATCCCAGGATGCTGAGATCATGACCTGAGCCGAAAGCAGAGGCTTTAACCCACTGAGCCACCCAGGCACCCGGAGAGCCTACCTTTTGCTTTTAACTTCACATCCATTTCTTTCACCTGGGGAAAATTCTGGAGCCCCGGGGGAAGAAAAGGGAGTGAGGTGAAGGGAGAGTAGCACCTCCAATCTGTGTTTACAGAGCACCAAGTGTGGGAAGGGTCCAGTGACAGATGTGTGTGTTACCCCTGCTAGCACTTTTTAAAAGGTTTAACTCACTGCCGACGTTTAGTAGTCTAGAGGTTTCACAGAGAAGTGCAAAGTTCCAGCTTCTCTTGAAAAATCAGAAGATCTAGCAGGAAGGACCTGAAGTCTCTTTGGGGAGTGGAGCAGCATGGTGACTACCCTTGCAGGACCCACCCAGACTCCCCCCTTCATTTAAACTCGGGAGAGTCCCATGGGCTACCATGCTTGGGCCCCTGAGGTGGCAGAATCACTGCCACATGTCAACTGACAGAGACGCTGTCAAACTATCAGAGAAGCTGGGTGCCCTCCAGCTAACCACTCGGCTCCCAGCCCCTCAGTGCCCTCACCTGGAAGATGGAGATAAAAATCCCTACCTAGCAGATTATCGTGAAGGTCAAATGAGATGACATCCCACGGGCGCTCAGCACAGAGCCTGACATGTGGGAAATGCCCCTAGAGCCAGAGCTAGAGGCAGAGAAATGTTCTCATCGGTTGTCCCAAGAACCAGCAGACACTCACCTCCACCAGCTTGTCACCCACAATCTCCGAGGTCTGGCGATAGTTGGGGAACTCCACCGAGATCTTCCCGCCCTCCATGTGCACGGTGGCCTGGAGGAGAAGCAGAACACTGAACCCGAGCTGGCAGAGACCCCCAAATGTGGGCCAGCCCCTGAGGGAGGAAGGGCTACCCGCAGTCCCTTCTGGGATCTGACTTGCCATGGAGATACAGGATGACATTTATCCACAGATACAGACAACACACACAAGTCACTCAACCTTGCTGTGCCTCAGCATTCTCACCTCTAAAATGGGGGTAGTAACTGTACCTCCTTCAGAGTTCTTACGAGGATTGAAGGATTTCATAGGACATACGGAAACTGCTTAGGACAGTGCCCGGCACATGAGGAGCGCTCCTTGTTAACTGTGGAGTTGGTTATGATCTTCATTGTTAGGATGATGATGATTAGGATGATCCTCATTGTTAGGACCTCCGGGATGTGGATTGCAACATTGTTTGTAACCCGTAAGCAATCTAAACAGCCATCCGGACTCTCTACGTAGTAAATAACCTCAACCTCTATCAACGAGGGAGTGTTAAAGGAAGGATAGCATTCCCATACTATAAGATACCATGCAAGCATTAAAAAGAATAAGGCAAGTCGATCTGTGCTGACAAAGAACGACATCCTGAGAAATTGTTAAATTGTTAAAATCCGCCAGGGACAGAAGATGAACGTTAGGAGCACTCGTTCTCTACCGTGGCAGCCTAAGGAGCCCTTGTGGTCGTGGTTGGGGGTGATAGAGGGGACCCAGAATCAGTGGAAGATCTGCGGGACAGGTTGGGTAGGAGAGGACAGTCACCTTTTACTTCTTTCTTACGTAAGATTACAGTTTCAAACCCACAAGAGTCCGATTCTAGGGCTGTGCATCTCGAGGCTACGCAGAAAGGCAGCCCGAGAAAATGGTTATGGTCTCTGGAGCCAGGCTGCCTGGGTGTGAAGGTCTGCCCGCGCTGTGTGACCAGGACCAAGTGACTGAACCCCAGGGCTCAGCCTAACCCCCTCATCTGTAAAATGGGATAGTAACTGTTGTGACTTCATAGGATTCGCTGCATTCACATGTGTGAAGTATTCAGCAGGTGTCTGGGACATATGAAGCGCTTGGCAAGTGTTAACAGTTTTTAACAGTTTTGTTACAGTGTTATTGACAGTAGCGTTAAGGACAGGGAGTGGTTAACTTGGGGAGTAACTCAAGTGCTTAAGGCTGGAGGCTAGACTCCAGAACTGAGCCTCGGCTTGGGGTACAGCTCCAGGGGACAGGCTTGAGACCAGGAAGTTAGCGAGAGGGTTGGAGAAGGAGGGAAGCGTGGCCAGTGGCCTCTCACCTTGAACTTCTTGCCCCCCATGGTCTCCATGTCACACTCCTTGCCGATGGTGAACTTGTTGGTCATGGAGTGGCCGCTCGGGTAGTGCTGGGACCAGGTGAAGTTCTGCCCATCCTGCTGCACCTCCGTGACAATCTTGAAGTTTCGGCCCTTTTCGATAGCTTCGCTGGGGAGCCCTGGCCCAGGAATGAGTAGAGTGGCATGTAAGAGCTGCTTACAGCCTTTGGCTCTGGAAGAAGGCTTTCCTTCCTGGTGGCTGGCTAGTGTGATGGTTAAGAGCACAAATCCCAGTTCTACCATGAACCATGAGCTTGGATGTGTCGCTACCTCTCTGAGCCTCAGTGTTCTCATCAACAAAATGGGGGTAATAAGGCCCATTTCACAAGGTTGTTGTGAGAATGAGAGTGTGTCTTATAAAACTCCTGGCATAGAATTGACAATAAATACTAGCTGCTCTTCTGACAGCCCTGTAACACAAATATAACAGGCACTGCCAAGCTCACATTCCCCCTGGAATGAAGGGGACCATGGAGACTGTCTTCTAACACTGGTGTGTCACAGATGAGGCGGTGAGAAGACCCGGAGCAGGAAAGGGGCTTCCCAGCCTCTCTGTGGAGGCCAACAGGAGGGCCAAGTCTACCACTGAGACTGGCACCCTTGCGATTCCACACGAGACTGTCAGATGAAGCCAAGTCACCGTTCCTTCAGGGTCACTCCCAAGAAGTGACTCAGAAGGGCTGTTGTCTCCCCAAGGTCCCAGAGCGCACGCACGTGCCCTGCTCTCAGGGCCTCTCAGGGCCTCTCCTCTGGCTGTTGTCTCCCCAAGGTCCCAGAGCGCACGCACGTGCCCTGCTCTCAGGGCCTCTCAGGTCCTCTCCTCTGACTCTTTTTTTTTTTTTTTAAGATTTTATTTATTTATTTGACAGAGAGAGATCACAAGTAGGCAGAGGCAGGCAGAGAGAGAGGAGGAAGCAGTTTCCCCACTGAGTAGGGAGCCCAATGCGGGACTTGATCCCAGGACCCTGAGATCATGACCTGAGCCGAAGGCAGAGGCTTTAACCCACTGAGCCACCCAGGCACCGCCTCCTCTGACTCTTGACAATGGCCCTGCCTCTGACTTAGAGAGTGCCTGCCCCAGGACTTCTGCAGGATCATCACGGCCACTGTCCCATGGGTTCCTCCCAGTCGGTGCTGCAAATGGAGCAGTGAAGGGGAGGGCATCTCTGACCTTGGCCCACAGTTCCTAGCGCAGTAAGAGGCCCGCGTTTGTTGAATGGCCAAATGAATGCATGGCTTGTCAGACCCGGCCTCTATACTAACCCCTTGGTTACCTCTCCCCAGGAGCCACTCATCACCTCACCACTGGGTCCTGGGTGTTCATGATCTCTGCCCCCAACTTACAGCGTGACCTTGGGCACGTCGTGCTGAGGCAGCCCATCAGGAACGTCGGGTATGCCCTTGCCTGTAGCAGGTGGTCAGTATGTGTCTGAATGAATGAATAAACCAGTCGAGTCTGCACCTCACCAGCTACTGGCTGTGTGGCCTTGGACTGGTAACTCAGCTTCTCTGGGTCTTAAGGAGTTTGGGTTGGTGGCCCCAAGCTGGCTGTGACAAACTAGCCCAGGGAAGAGGTCCTCGTGCACTCACTCACCAAGGCGCTTCATGAACTCGTCGTAATTCTTGTCGCTCTCGAACTCGTACTTGCCACTGAAGGCCATGCCGCTGGGAGAGCTGGAGGCCGGAGCACAGGGGGACGAGGAAGAAGGGTGGTGGCGCCGAGGGGCCCGGCGTCCCAGCTTATAAATTCTGCCACACGCTGGGGCTCGGCCCCTAAGTCACCCCACCTTGCCCTCCAGCCCTGAAGAGGAAGCACTTGCCGTTTTACAACGTGGGCAGGACCTAGAGGCGCAGAGCCCTGAGGTCATTCACCTGGGGGAGTGCTGGCTGCAGGCCCTTTGCCACTCCCAGCAAGGGCGATGGCAATGCCTGAGCCTCGAGGTCTCAGCCACGTCTGCCCTCCCTCCCTCCCTCTGTTCTGGCCAGGCCCTCTAGCCAACGTGCATCGAGCGGGACAGGCACCGAGGCGACACGGAGGAGTGAGACATACGCCCTCCCCCCAAAGAGCTTCCAGTCTAGTCCAGAGCCAAAACACAGGCCTGCGGACGACTGTCGTGCAGAGGACAGGTCCCTAGACAAATGCAGATGTGTGGCCTGGGGCACAGGGAAGGAGCAGGCCGGCAGCTGGGGGCCGCGGAATCTTTGCTGGGAGATGGCACTTGAGGCTGGTCTGGACAGAACCGTAGGACTTGGATGTTTAGAGAAGCAGAGGGTTGGAGAAGGCGGGGAACACCGGGAGACGGTACTCCAGGATGAGGGAACAGTGTAATGGAGGCGGAAAGGGCCACGATGAAAGGAAACAGGAGTTTGACTGCAGCAAAGGGCATGGGAAGGAGAAGAGACAGAGCAAGGCGCTGCTAATGCCCGCAAGGTGAGGCGGCCACCTGGGGGCCCAGGGAGCAGCTTGGAGCAGGAGCTGCCAGCGTGCACCAAAGACCCGCCACATGCCAGGCACAGCCCAGGAGCTCGATGGAGTGTGTGTTCGAAGCTCACAACTGGCCGCCCTTGGTGGGGGGGTGGTTCAGACCCCAGGCTTCCAGGTCTTGTCCCGCCTGGCTTGTGGGACTGCTTCCTGGACCCGACTGACCGTGCCTTCCCTGAGGACTCTCCTTTCTCTTATTATTAATTATGAAAATTTCTGCAAGTCGGTCTCCTTTTCCAGAAGCAGCTCTTCATGAATCCCCATCATTTCTTTCTTTCCTTTTTTTTTTCTTTTTGAATCCTCATCATTTTGATCTAAAGCAGACCTCACCACAGCTCTAGCACGGAGTGATTTCTGAGCAGGTGAAACCCACTTTGCCCCATTTTGCCAGCGTTCAGTCTCCAGTCTTGGAATTCCTTACTCCTGCCAGGGGTCTTATTTTTTTAAAAAACCATAAACAGGGCGCCTGGGTGGCTCAGTGGGTTAAAGCCGCTGCCTTCGGCTCAGGTCATGATCCCAGGGTCCTGGGATCGAGGCCCACATCGGGCTCTCTGCTCAGCAGGGAGCCTGCTTCCTCCTCTCTCCTCTCTCTCTGCCTACTTGTAATCTCTCTCTCTCTGTCAAATGAATAGATAAAAATTAAAAAAAAAAAACTTAAAAAAAAACAAAACAAAACCTTTAAAAAAAAAAACCATAAACACACACACACACACACACATCCTCATCATCGTTATCATTATCACGGATTTTCTGATAAGTCATATATATTAACATTTCATAAGTCAGAGCAGGTAACAGTCCTGTCACTTGGCAGAGATGGCCCTTAATAATACTTTGTATCCATCCTTCTAAATTTAAAATGTATACATATACTTCTTATATAAATGAGACTATATTGTTCTGTAACCGAGGTTTGTTTTTGTTTTTGTTTTTTAATTTATTTATTTTGAAAGGGAGTACAAGCAGGGGGAATGGCAGGCAGAGGGAGAGAGAGAAGCAGGCTCTCCCCTGAACAGGGAGCCAATGCGGGGCTCAATCCCAGGACCCCAGGATCATAACCTGAACTGAAGGCAGACGCTCAACCGAATGAGTCCCCCAGGCACCCCTGTAACCTCATTTTTACATAATGATATGGATACATATCTGTATCAGGACATAAAGGTAAATCATATCCCCTTTAAAAGCTCCAGAGTGTTCATATTCTATTGTCTGTATGTCATATTTACCTAACTATTGCTGGATTTTCAGGTTATTTCTAAACTTTTTCTATGACAAATAACTCCGAGATAAACATTTTTTTTTTGCAGTTTTATGCCTTTATTTGACAATCAACAAATAGTTCTTATCTACATTAACTGTCTATAGATTTCCAAAAGTGGTGACAGGTACTTAGGTAACCAGCATAGAGAGCTTGTTTGGTGAATCTCCATCCTGGTGGTGTTTTCTGGACAACTGCACACAGAGACAAAATGGAACATTCCTTATTCCTTTGGCCCAGACGGCTTTGTTGAACCTGGTGTGAATGCACACGTCTGGAGTTCCCATTGCTTTCATGGCAAATTTCCAGGTCTCTTTGAGTGCCCGAGGGGCACGCTTCCTGAAACCCACTCTACGGATGCACTGTGAATGGTCATGTTGTGTTCCCCGGTCACCACCTCGTTGACGGCAGGACGGCCCTTCCCACCACCCTTCTTCCCTGGAGCCGCTCTGCCAGGCCCTGGTTGGAGAGTTGAGATAAACGTTCTCTTTCACACCTCGGTATACGTGTCCGATGATTTACTGAGGATGAATTTCTAGACGTGAAATCCCTGGAACAAAGGGGTTTTGTAGTTATGTTTATATCTGTTACTCTCCTGCCTGTCGGAAAGGCTAGAGCGGTGTCCGCTCCCACCTCGGGCATGTGAGGACTTCCCCTCTTTGATCCTCATGACGACAGAACAACAGCAATAATAGCTAATATCTATCAGGTGTTTATTATGCATTGGGCACGCTGCTGAGTGTGTTACACACATTATCTCATTTATTCTTCAAAAGGAGTCTATGAAGTCAGAGTCATTTTCCCGATGTTAACCAAGGAGGAAACAGGGCTTTAGAGAAGTAACTTGCCCAAAGCCACAGAGCCCCTGTGTAGAGTTCCTCCTCACTACCACAGCTGTCAACAGCATGTAAAGACATTTCCAAAAATCCTCCCTAACCCACGGCCCAAACTCAATAAGCGTCCTTTTTTCTGCTTTCTTCCTCCCTCTTTGGCTCTTCTGTCTCCTCTCTCATCCTTGTTTTCTTTCTCACTGACCCTAAATATGGCAGATAAATAAGAGCTATAATTAGTATGCAAATGCAATATTTCACTCTGTTTTTCTTTGCTCAGCATTAGTTTGAAAACACAGTCCCAAGTTTCCATACAGCTGCCATGTTTATTATTAGAAATGGATGCATAATGCTTACTGTTAGACTTTGAGGGGGCTCAGCTTACCCCATTAAATGTGAGACCACAGTGAGCTTCTTTGCAGTATTTTTTTAGAAAGCGTTTCCTTGAGCTAAAACCCCAGAATAGAATCACAAAGTTATGGGATCTGGAACATTTTGTTTTTAAAGATTGATTTATTGACTGATTTGAGAGGGAGAGGGAGAGATGCAGACTCCCCACTGAGTATGGGGCAGGGGCTCCATCCCCGGACCCAAGACCATGACCTGAGCCGATATCGAGTCCAACCCTTAACCAACTGCGCCACCCCTGGGCCCTGAGTTTGTGTCCTTTACAGTGTGGTCTTCGTCATACACTGCTGAGGGTGCAGGAAAGGAAGACTTGTGAAAAATAGAAATTCCTGGGCTCTGACCCCCAGAAGTTCTGACTTGGTAGGTCTGTGTGGGGCCCTGGAGTCTGCATTTTTCTACCCTGCCTGTGGTTGTGCAGCAGTTACCCTGAGAAGCTCCAGGCCAGAGGACATGGAAAAGAGCCAGCAGGATGGACCAGACAGCCTCTCCAGGGCCCCACCTAACTTCCTCTCCCATTGACTTCATTCTGCATCATCAGAACTGTTTTCTCCTAGATAGCTACTCATCCAAGGTCAGCATCAAATGCAAGACAGGCGTGGTGGGGGCGTGGGACAGGACATCGGCACCGGGACGCCTGACTCAGCAGAGCTCCTCTCTCCTTCACGGGAGTGTCCAAGCGCATCTGACCCTCCATCCCTCCTCCCACCCGTGCCCTGCCCTTTCCCTCTTCAGCTGGGGTCCATCTGTTTGCTCAGACACTCATTGAGAACCTTCCAAGAGGGGTAAATGAACTCAAAGTGCCTCCATATCACAGCGAGGTTTTATGGGGCAATTGAACTAACAGACCGACTCTACCCCAATGGAGATCAACAAGAGCCCCAAGGCTAATGCTCCTGGGCCACCCCAACTTCGCACCTGGACTCTGGCTCCAGCCTCAAATCAGCCACCATTATTCTGAGAGTAGCTAGCCTAGGGAGTGAGAAATGCAGGTGTTTTAGTCCCTGGTTGGAGGAGTAGCCCTCCTCCTAACCTCCCCACCCCAGGACCTTCTAGTGCCTTGCATGGAGTAAGTGACTGATGGGTGTTACTCATACCTTAACCAAACCTCCTTCCTTTTCTTTCCTCAACCAAAAATCTGAAATGCAACTTGGAGTTGATCCTAGAGTGTCAAGGCTCAATGGGATCTTGGAGGACAGTTTATTCCATGATGATTTTCCTAGCTGTGCTCTCAGGAGTCGGAGGCTTAGAAATTCAGCATTCCCTTGAAACACCTGTCAGGACATTGTTAACCCACAATTTGAAGCAGAAATGATGGATACTCTGAGGCCAGGAGGCCAGGGTTTGTACTCTCTTTTCTCTCTGTCAAATAAATAACTAAAATCCCTAAAAAAAAAAAAAGATAATTTTGTAAAGCATTTTTCACAGAGCCTGGCATACCTCGTTTTGTTGTGCTTTACTTTATTGTGCTTTATAGATGCTGCTTTTTTTTTTTTTTTTACAAAACTCTGTGTCAAGCAAGTGTACTGGTCCTATTTTTCCAATAACATTTGTTCACTTTGTGTCTCTCTGTGTCGCATTTGGTAATTCTAGCAATATTTCAAACTTTTTCATGACTATTATATTTGTGATGGTAAGCTGTGATCCATAATTATGACTCACTGGAAGCTCCGATGGTGGTTAGCACTTTTTTTTTTTTTTAGATTTTATTTATTTATTTGACCCAGAGAGAGAGAGAGAGAGAGAATACAAGCAGGGGGAGCAGCAGGCAGAGGCAGAGGGAGAAGCAGACTCCCCGCTGAGCAGGGGACCCCCCCCCGCCCATGCGGGACTTGATCCTAGGACCCCAGGATCATGACCTGAGTCAAAGGCAGACGCTTAACCGACTGAGCCACCCAGGCACCCAATGGTTATTACTTTTAGCAATAAAACATTGTTTTTTCAGACAGCTGTGACTGCACACTTAGTAGACCCCAGCATAGTGTAAACATAACTTTTATATGTGCTCGGAAACCGGAAACTTCATCCGACTCGCGGTGGTCTGGGACGCAACCTGCAGTGTCTCTGAGGGTAGCCTGTGTATAAGAGTGTTAGGTCAGTGTTGCTGGGGCAGGCCAGCTGTGTAGCTTCAATGCTGCTATGTCCGGTCACCGGCTTTGCAGTCACATTCATCTCCCTCTTTGCTAAGTGTCAGAAGCCCCAGAGTTTGTTCCTCATTCTTGTACACTCTTCTGGGAGCACTCACTCCCCTGGTGAGCTTGCCTGTCCAAGGCTTTAAAGACCATCTCTATGCGATGCCTCTCCAACTGTTTTCTCATCTGAAACCTCCTCTGCGGACTTATGTCCAATCAACTACCCAATAGCCTCACCTCGTGTCTTGTGCCACCTCAAGCTTAACATGTCCCAGACACCTGGTCTTCAGCGCTCAACAAAGCTGCCTCCTCCTTTGGACTGCTCAAGCTCAGTTGATAAGGAATCCCAGGGGCCAACATCTGTTCCACACCTGCAATGTGCTAAATGTTTTACAGGCCTTATTACTCAGTTCTCCCACCCAAGTGGTTAGGTAGGTCCTCATATTACCCCCACTATGTAGGTGAAAAAAAAAAACAAAAAAACGGAGGCTCAGAAATGTCACACTCAGGTGGTCAGCGGACATGACAGTCTGGCTTCAGGTCCCTACCCTCATGTCCTCTGACTAAATGGAGCAATTTAGTTTGGATGGAGCTTCCAGAACCAACCGATTCTTGGAGACTATTGTTACTCTTGCAGCACTTAGAGAATGATCTCAATGTGCCAGACGCCGTGCTGAGGGTTTGACACAGGACACCTGGAACTTCCAAAAGAGCTATTATCATCCCTATTTACAGAAAAGTCTAGGCTCAGAAAGGTTATGTGACTTGTCCAAGGTCACACAGCTTGTTGTTGATGACGCTTGGATTTGAACTCAGTTCTCTATGACCTGAAGGGTGCTTAACACCCCTGGGGATCCTGCCAGATCTCTGATGAAGGCAGAATGCCAGTCTCTGGTTCAAATGTCAGAGTTTGACCCATGCATTTGTTAATTAATTCATTCGATACACATTTCCTGAGCACTAGGTTATGTGTTAGGGAGCAGCAATACACAGCAAGAGAAAGCAGTCCCCCCCAATAAATGAAGCTCCAGCCTTCCAGATCATCCCCTTTGCCCCACTCCACCCCCTAATTTTAGCCTCATTTCCTTTCCTATCCAGCCCATCGATGCATCGCTTCCTCTGCCAGGACCCTCAATGTTCATTGGTTACTTTGGCTTCCTACGCCCTATCCTTGAACACCCTCCACCAAAATTGTCTTTCCACCTCCCATCTCCAGAACTGCTGACTACAATTAAAAGAAAAGGCCCCGTCCAGGGAAGGGAGGGCGACACCACCACAAATTCATGGTCATCCCTCAGCCAGATTTTGAACACTCAGAGTCCTTCCCCGCATCACTGGGTAGTTAGCAACTCTTATCAAGTCTTCTACATCATTCCCGCCACCCGAGTCCACCCCAGCCCCTAATCTGGTCTATAATTTGTAACATAAGCACTGATCAGAAAGGCCCAGAGAATTTATTAAAAATATCAGTGAAGTGAAAATGTGAGTTTAAGTCCCACAAAGACCTGGGGTCAAATCCCGTCTCTTCAATTTCATTTGTATACCTCTGAGTAAGTTACTAAAAATTTTTGAACCTTTAAAATGGCTCAGTGGGTAGAGCATGCAACTCTTGACCTTGCAATTGTAAATTTGAGCCCCACCATGGATATTGAGATTACTTAAAAAATAAACATACAAAATCTTAAAAAAAAAGAAAAAAAGATATCCATGGGTCATAAACCAGTACAGGGGGCTACTGGGTGGCTCAGTGGGTTAAGCGGCTGGCTCTCGATTTCTGCTCAGGTCATGATCTCAAAGGGGTCTGATGCAAGGGGAGACTTTGGAGGGGATTCTCTCTCTCCCTCTCCCTCTGCCCCTTCCCCTGCTCACTCTCACTCTCTCAAATAAATAAACAGACCAGCACAGGACAGTGACCTCAGAGATGGTACTGGAGATGAGATGGGAAGTCCTATAGCCTTCATTCTGCAGGGCAGCCCCTCACTGGAAACAGCACTGGGCAGACAGGAAAAGCCTTGTTTTCTGTTTCTGCTGTGTCTCGGGCGGTTCCGCTCTATTTTTGAACTGATGGAATGTCTGTTGCAGACACAGCCCTTCAGGTTGCAAATAAAGAAACCCACTTGAGCTAGGCTAGGCCAAAAGTATGGCTTAACTTATTAAGTTAAGCTATACATAACTGCGAATATTTGATCTTCTTGACCTTAAAAAACAACAGTTTCATATGGTTCAATCAAATGTATGGATGCAAGGCCAATTTGGGGAATCCAAGGAGTGGAAATGGAGTTGGGCGAGGAACTAGGCCCAGGAATTGGAAAGCATCAGAAAGCAGCCCCTCTGGTGTCATGTGCAGCTTCTTTCTCTGTGTACTTCATTCTCGCTTCCAGCTGTCCTTTCTCTCCCGCCCATGTACACCCAGACATCCCGGGCTTTCCGAGCAACCAGCAAAAGCTAAGTCGGGAGACATTATCTGATGGGTCTATCGTGAGTCATGTGTCTGCTGTAGTCCAGTCATCTTTGGACAGGGAGCCAGGAGTCTTTAGTGCAAGCAACGGAAACAGATGTGAGCAGAAAAGAAATTTGTTGAAAGATTATAGGCTTGGAAAGCAAGCCCGGACAGAAGAAGATAAGCAGCTAGAAATACAGCCTCGATGACATCACAGCAGTGGTTTTGTTGGGATCTGCTGGACTGGGCAGTTTGCATCCCTGTCGATGGCGACATGGCTCACTCACTGGCGTTGCAGCCACCATTGCTCTGGGCAACGGGTATGTCCCCCCAAACCTCCCACCCCCCAAACCAGAATGGAGTCTCTCTCTTTTTTTAAAAAAAGATTTTATTTATTCATTTGACAGAGAGAGAGAACACAAGTAGGCAGCGCAGCAGGCAGAGGGAGAGGGAGAAGTAGGCTCCCCGCTGAGCAGGGAGCCAGATGTGGGGCTCGATCCCAGAACCCTCGGATCACGACCTCAGCCAAAGGCAGACGCTAAGCTGACTGAGCCACCCAGGTGCCCCTGGAATGGATTCTCTTGTCGCTGCTTCTTTGCATCACCAGTTGCTGAGGAAATGTCCCAGTGTGTCTGATTGGTTGAGCTGAAGTCATAAGCAGGCACCTCACTGGCCCTGGATGATGAGAACACAAGTATCTGGCCTTTGCAGCATCCTGTTAGGAAGTGGACCCCACCTTCCACCAGAACCCATGCAGTGGGGAGTTCTCTAAACATAGATGAGGGTGCAGACACTCCATCCCACCAATGGGCCCACTGCTCAGGTGGAGAGGGACAGTTTTTGAAGAAGGGACTGTGGGACGGGCAGATGCCCAGAAAGTGTCCACCACAGTGACCTCTCCCCCGAGATCCTACCCAGCTCATGTGCTGTGTTCTCCAAGAAGCCGCCTTCTCCCCCACAATGTAGTCCACCCTGGTCAGGCTTTCTTCTGCTTAGTACCTGGGTAGGATGGCAGAGGATTAAATTATTACCGTTGCCTTTCTGTCTGAGAGTGAAGCAGCCAGAGGGCAGGAAGTTTGCCATGTGCATCTCTGATCTGCACAGCAGCTGACCCAGGGAAGGCCTGTAGTAGGGACTGAACCGGCGCTTGCTGGTTGACTCAGACATTAGTCAGGGCTCCTGCAGATATACGTAACAGACACTGATTCTTAGTGATCAGTAGACAAAAAAGGAATTTCTGGGGAGGATATGGGTAGCTCCTAGGAAGGTTGGAAAAGCTAAACCACCAGATCAGCTTCAAGATGGCACATAGCACCCAGCAGCAAGAAGGTAAGGTGAGTGACTCACCTTCAACCGTCCTCCAGCCTTACGGCACTCCACTTAAGACTCAAATTCCCAGCTTGGCCAACTATTGGCCGTATCACTTGAGCGGGTAACTAAATTTCTGGGCTCGGGTGTCCACACTGGCAGAGGAGCCAACAATCAAACCCACATGTTGGGAGCATTGGATAACCCCGTACGTGAAGACACTAAGAAAGGAGACAGCACCTGCTCTTACAGAGAGGGGAATGCATGTTCTTACAAGAACTACAAGTCCACTCTATGATGCCTTAGCTGCCTAGGACTGGAAAAGAAGATTGCTCACCTCCACATCTGCTGGTCTCATCCTGACCAGGGCTGTAGCCAGGAAGGAGGAGGAGGAGAGTACGAAGTAGCTCCAACAACATCCCAGCAACCTCATCTCCACACTTACAACCCCAGCAGCCCATGACCCTCAAAAAATATGGCTTCAGGCCAAAGTCAGGTGCCCAAAGGTCTTCATCCAGTTCCCTGTGCAATTATTCATCTCCCCCTGTCCTGCCTCTGGCTAACTGTGATTAATTCCTGTGGCAGTCACAAGAATCACTCCTAATGAATTTCTAATGAACTCATTTGGTGTTAATGCAGTATGTAATTCCACAGGACACTCATTATAATTTAGCCTTATTAAGTCCCTAGTTATTGGGAACTACTATTGCTCTAAGCTCATAAGCAGGAGAAAAGTAATTATCCGGAGCAGGCAGTTAAATTACGGAAAAGATTGGACATTCAGAGAAGGCCAGCCAGTGGCTACTCTTATTTTTTTTCTCCTTGGGGTGTACTGCTCTGCAGAGAGGAGCCCGCTGTGCAGGTCCTTGCACTGAGGCAAGACTGCCCTCCCTGACTTTCTAGTCGGTGATGTCAGAGCTG
Source organism: Ailurus styani (assembly GCA_002007465.1). NCBI lineage: Eukaryota > Metazoa > Chordata > Mammalia > Carnivora > Ailuridae > Ailurus > Ailurus styani. The sequence continues at coordinate 869,922 of LNAC01000074.1, read as the reverse complement.
TGCCGCCTGCAGCCTGCGTGGTGGGATTTTTAAGGCCCATCCAGAGATGGCGCTGCCCCCAGGTGGTCTCTTGTCTCCTGCTTGCGTCTGAATTCGCACCACACGGCGGCGGGGGG
>LNAC01000074.1:842641-869602 GCA_002007465.1 Ailurus styani | reverse complement strand
GGGGGGAGGCGGGATTCTTGGTCCTTGGAGGCTCCATCGCACATCGGGAGGTGACCTGTGCCACACCTCAGAGGTCAGAAAGGGTGACAGATAGGCTATCTTATCTGAACATCAAGGCATCCCAGTTATTGTCATTAAAGTCCTTTGACAGATAAGAAGATTGAAGTTCACAGAGGTGAAGCCACTTGCCCAAGGTCACTGGGTGCCAGAGTGGCAACAGAAGCGGTATCTCCAGGTGGCTCTGTCCGTTGAGTGTCTGCCTTTGGCTCTGGGCATGATCCTGGGGGATCGAGCCCCACATCGGGCTCCCCGCTCAGTGAGGAGCCTGCTTCTCCCTCTGCTTGCCGCTCCCTGTNGGTGTGTAAAAAAAAAAAAAAAACCTAAAAAAAAAAAAAAAAAAAGAACTCGTATCTCCAGGCTCCCAGGTGAGCTCTCTTTCCAGCTCACCTCTCATTTACCACCTGGCTGGCACGCGTCTCATGCACACATGACTCACATTTCTTGCCTAGATCAGACATCCCTTGAGGTCGGAGCGGTGTCTGTGACCTCTTTACCTGTCCTGCCTCGGTCTGGGGAATGGGCTGCCGGACCCCTCGGTAAGGGCAGGGCAGCCCCTGAAGACACCTGGAGTATTCTGTCATGCACAAGCTGATTCACTTCTCTTCTCACTCCTCCCTGAAATTTTCTCCCAGTTTCTTACAACCAGCTTTCTACTTTTAGCTAAAATGTAGACTAAACTTCTTTTAAAGTTTGAAATCATTTTCTCCTGGAGATAAAAATAACCTGTGCTATTTGCATAAAATTCAGAAAAATGCAGAGAAGTCTAAAGAACATAAGGATCATCTGTAACCCTCTCACTCCGATGTAACTATTGATGTTACAGTAACAGTTGATGGTGTAACAGTTGATGAAATATCTTTCGGGCCTTCTGATATGCACTTATAAACACATATGAACATTTTATTCATAATGGGATTCTACTCTATATNAAAAATGGTTATCAGAAGATCTTAACTTCTCCCTGAGGAAAAGACAGATATGGGGCCACCTGGGTGGCTCAGTGGGTTAAAGCCTCTGCCTTCGGCTCAGGTCACGATATCAGGGTCCTGGGATGGAGCCCCATATCGGGCTCTCTGCTCAGCAGGGAGCCTGCTTCCCCCTCTCCCTCTGCCTGCCTCTCTGTCTACTTGTGATCTGATCTCTCTCTATGTGTCAAATAAATAAATAAAATCTTAAAAAAAAAAGATTTTATTTTTAAATCATCTCTACCCCCAACGTGGGGCCTGAACTCACAACCCCAAGATCAAGAGTCACACGTTCCACTGACTGAGCCAGGCAGACAGTTGCCCCTGGAAATTGCTTTTTATAAAACTTAGAAACATGAAATTCCTGAAAGATGAATTTATATTGTCATAGAATAAAAGCTAACTTCAGAATATTCTCAGTAACTGCTCTGGGTTATGAGAAAATACAAAAGAAGGGGAATTTAGGGGCGCCTGGGTGGCTCAGTCGTTAAGCATCTGCCTTCAGCTCAGGTCATGATCCCAGGTTCCGAGGATCGAGTCCCACATCAGGGTCCCTGCTCGGCAGGAAGCCTGCTTCTCCCTCTCCCACTCCCCCTGCTTGTGTTCCCTCTCTTGCTGTGTCTCTCTCTGTCAAATAAATAAATAAAATCTTGAAGAAGAAGAAGAAGAAGAAGGAGAAGGAGAAGGAGAAGGAGGAGGAGGAGGAGGAGGAGAAGGAGAAGGAGAAGAAGGGGGATTTAGAGAATAAAGCCCAAAGCACCTCATACACAAGCCAGAAAGGAAATGTCCTTCTTGCCACCTTATCTTGCACGACATCTCCTTCATGACTGTGCATATCAAGGGCATAGAAAGAGCAATGGGTGGAAGACGAAGGTCTGAGTGCAAAGTCACAGGGCACCCGGGGTCAGGATGAGGGAACGGGCCATGGAAATTTAAAGGTAAACCCAGGGGCCTGATGTGGCCCTCGCCCAACGCCCCAGCCTCGTTTTCTGTTGTGCCCTCATTTCTGCTGCAAACTCTTTATCATTGGAACCACCCACACTCTGCTATTTTTCACCACCTTGCCTTTACACATACTTTTCTGTCTCTCTAGAATGCCCAGTGGCATAAATGGTGAGAACTCACTTTTGTGCAATACCTAATTCCATTGTTTGCCTAGGAAGTAAACAGAGAACTCCTTGGAAAGCCAAGTAGGTTTTGTGTCAATATGGAAGGAAGTGCTGGATGGTGGGGGGAAGGTTTGCTCTCCCCTTTGGGGTGGAAACAGACTTCTTCCAGCCTTCCCTGGTGCTGTGTTTAGTTCAGCCTCCGTGACCAGGGAGCTGCTGTGCACACCTAAGCCACCCTGGAATTGACCTCCTGCTTCTGGGCTGTGCTCTGGTTTGCAAGTCCCTCTTTCCTAACTCTTTCCAGAACTCTGTCAGTCCTGGGTGAGGTGCTGTTGGCCTCTGCCCATGGTTTCTCACCTTGCTCACAGCCAAGCAGACCCTTGGAGTTGCGGGTATTTTCATCATGGCATCAGACAGGGGAAGGAATGGGCAAATTCATGTTGATATCAACACGACCAGTATGTGCGCCTCTGTGCCTCTCTGTACAGAAATGCCCATTGCTCAAGTGCATGTATGTCTGTGAACGGCACACACGTGTGAGAAAGTGTATGTGTATACATATCTGTATCCCTATATCTCTGTGTGGGGGAGAATGTGTGCTCTCCCTCTGTATAAGGTGTGTATACAGGTGGAGTATTAGGTACCTGCGTGTACATACAAAGCAGACCGCATGTGTGCTCAGCTGTGGTTTTCTGTGAATGGCTGTGGATCTGTTTGTATACAGGCATGTGGGAGTGTTTGTTTACTGAAGGGGAGGGAGATACTTTTTTTTTTTTAAGATTTTATTTATTTATTTGACACACAGAGAGAGATTACAAGTAGGCAGAGAGGCAGGCAGAGAGACAGGGAGAGGAGGAAGCAGGCTCAGTCCCAGGACCCTGAGATCATGACCTGAGCCGAAAGCAGAGGCTTTAACCAACTGAGCCACCCAGGCGCCCTACTTTTTTTTTTTTTAAGATTATTTGTTTATTTGACAGAGAGAGAGAGAGAGAGAGAGAGAGATTACAAGTGGGCAGAGAGGCAGGCAGAGGAGGAAGCAGGCTCCCCGCTGAGCAGAGAGCCCGATGCGGGACTTGATCCCAGGACCCTGAAATCATGACCCGAGCCGAAGGCAGAGGCTTTAACCCACTGAGCCACCCAGATGCCCAGGGGAGGGAGAGATTAATTGGATGCCTAGACTACAAGTAAAAACAAATAAAGCAAATAAAACCCCTCAAACATTAAATAAAGTAATTATCTCACATAACTGGAGTTCCAGAGACAAGGAGGAAAGGGCTTTCAAGTTGACTGATTGCATTGATCCAAACATCTTTAAGAACCTGTTCTTTCCACCTCTCGACTATGTTTGATGCTGTACCCTTCTGGTGACAAAATGACTGCAGCATTTCCAAATCTCACACTCAGACACAAAGAATCCAGTGACCGATAAATGCATCTTTGCTTTTGGGATGACTTTCCTAAGAAGGAAAACACAAGTTTTTCCAGAAACCCCAATCCTATTTCACCCACATGTCTCATTGGCTTGAACTTGGTCACATGGTCAAAACTAAATCAATCTCTGTTAAGAGGACAGAGACCATGGGCGCCTGGGTGGCTCAGTGGGTTGAGGCCTCTGCTTTCGGCTCAGGTCATGATCTCAGCGTCCTGGGATCGAGGCCCGCATCGGGCTCTCTGCTCAGCGGGGAGCCTGCTTCCTCCTCTTCCTGTCTCTCTGCCTACCTCTCTGCCTACTTGTAATCTCTCTCTCTCTGTGTCAAATGAATAAATAAAATCTTTAAAAAAAAAAAAAAAACCACCGTTTTTCTAAAAAAAAAAAGAGGACAGAGACCACCAAGTTCCACTTAAACTAATCAGGACACCCCCTTCTGGACCTGAGGACGGAATTAGCTTTTTAAAGCACAAGGCTGGGGCACCTGGGTGGCTCAGTCATTAAGCCTCTGCCTTCATCTCAGGTCCTGATCTCAGGGTCCTGGGATCCAGCCCCACATAGGGCTCCCTGCTCAGTGGGGAGTCTGCTTCTTCCTCTCCCTTCGCCCCTCCCCCGGCTTGTGCTCTCTCTTTCTTGCTCACTCTCTCAAATAAATAAAATCTGAAAAAAGAAAAAAGCACAAGGCTTCTTAGAGGAATGTCAGTCATTTGACAGAGTTCTGTCAGGTCAACTAATGGGCGTGGCGTCTGAGGCTCAGTTGGTAGAGCTTGGGACTCTACCTCTGGGTAGTGAGTTTGAGTCCCACATTGGGTGTAGAGATTACTTTAAAAAATAAAAAACACTAAATCTTTAAAAATAAAAAATTAAAAAAAAAACAGAGGCACCTGGGTCACTCAGTTGGTTAAGCGTCTGTCTTAGGCTCAGGTCATGATCTCGGGGTCCTGGGATCGAGCCCTGTGTGGGGCTCCCTGCTCAGCGGGGAGTCTGCTTTTGCCTCTGCCCCTTCCCCCACTCGTGCTCGCTTTCTCTCTCTTAAATAAATAAATAAAAATCTTTTAAAAAATAAAATAAAAAACAATGTTAAAAAGAGACAAATGGGATGGGGTGCCTGGGTTGCTCAGTCGTTAAGCGTTAAGTGTCTGCCTTCGCAGCTCAGGTCGTTGTCCTGGGGTCCTGGGATCGAGCCCCGCATCTGGCTCCCTGCTCTGCAGAAACATCTGCTTCTCTCTCTCCCACTCCCCCTGCTGGTGTTCCCTCTCTCACTGTGTCTCTCTCTGTCAAATAAATAAATAAAATCTTTTTTTAAAAAAAGACAAATGGGAATGGATGTTGGGTAGACAGTGGTGTCTAGTACCAAGTGTGTGTGTGTGGAAGCATGTCTGTGAGTGTACATGAGCTCGTGTGCATGACTATAGGTGACTACACGATATGTACGGGTGTTTCAATGGCCTGTTGTATGACAAACCATCCCCAAACACAGTGGCTTCAAACAACGAAACTGCGGGGGTCCGCAGTGCCTACATGGATGAAACCTGACTGGTAGATCCCTCCCTGACTGAAACTAATTGAAAAGCGGAGGAGGAGCACCCCGGACACGGGGCCTCCTTTGACGTTTCTTGGCTGAAAGCGGCCAGATTCTTACTGCGGCTCACGGTTCTCAACGAGGGAGTAAATGCAGGCACCTGCAGCGGTCACGTACTTCGCGAACTCCTTGCCTCGCACGGGGCCTGTTGATTAAACTCACAATAAAAGCGGAGACAGAGCTCGGCCCGAGGTCTTTTGCCACTGGAGCGTCTGGTCCCCAGGCCCAATCCTTTCTCCTACTTTGGTGTCTGGAGTAATCTTTTCATTCCTGGTCTCGGGGATTGCTGGCCAAATCCAACACAAAACCTTATCAGTTCCCACAGCTCTGTGGGTCAGGAATTTGGACACGGTATGCCTGGGTGGTCGTCTCCACCTGGCATCCTCAGTGGTGACTCACAAAGCTATATTCTACCAGGCAGTAGGCTGAGCTGGAAGGGGGAGGCTTCCCTCCCGTGTTTGACGTAGTGCTTTTCTGCATGGCTGCTCTCTCTCTCCGCTCTCTCCATGAGCCTGGGCTTCGCCCCAGGATGGTGGCCTCAGGAGGCTGGGCTTCTTACAGGGCAGCTGACTGCCAACAAGGAGCAAGCAGAGGCTGCCAATCCTCTTCAACTCTGGATTTAGAAATCTCAGAATGTTACTTCTACCACAAACATTCAGGAGGAGGGAAATAGAATTTACCGTTTGAGAGGCGGAAAAGCACGCACATGCAGGGAAGAAAGGGATCCACGGCGGCCATGTTTGGAAGTGCTCTACAACAGGAAGAACATGTATTGAACATGAAGGTGGGTGTTTCTGAGTGTGTGCATTTCCATTTGTGGGCACGAAACAAGCGTGGGTCAGTGTGTGTCAGTGTGCGTGTGTCAGTTAACACCTACATGCCTGTTTGTGTGCCTCCATGTACATACAGGTGGGAATGTGTGGAGGAACATGCACACACGCAAGGAGAAGTGTACATGAGCACAGGCACGCGTGTCCACCTTAGCGAGGGGCTTGTGCACGTGTGCACGCACAGTAGGGAAAGCTGGCAGAGCTGACCTGCCGTAGCTGGGGACTTCTGGGTAGACAGGCTGAGTCTGCAAATCCTGGCCAAGATAACAATCTACTAGGATTTTATCCTTGGCTAGGAGGCTGTAGGTTCCAAGCCAGGCAAAAGACTCAGCCTTTTCCTGACCCCGGCAGCCACACTGTTAGCCGAGGAGGAGACCCTCTCCCTTTGTTTGGATGACCTGAGATCCAGAGGTTTTCTACCTGCGATCCCCTGTCCCAGGCCTGCCCTTGGGGCTGTAAAAAGGACAGGAGTTCAGAGACCGTGGGAACCCCAAGCTCAAGGCTGCTCTCAGGGTGGTGCTGACCCCCTGGCTTCTCTCTCACAGCACATTTCCCAGTAAAGAAAATCTGACGGAGGGGACAGCGAGCAGGGAGGAGAAGACATGGATCCTTGTGCCATCCCTGTGTGTCCTCTCTGGAATTTCACTCAGTCACCACAGTGAGCTCTGAAGCAAGGACTAAGTGGATCTTTTTACAGGTAAGGGAAAGGATGCTCAGAGACATCCCACAGTCACACCTTATAAAGAGCATACAGTTTTGATTTGAATTTCCCTGATGGCTAATGATGATGAACATTTTTTCATGTCTGTAGGCCATTTGTATGTCTTCATTGGAGAAGTGTCTGTTCATGTCTTCTGCCCATTTTTTGACATGATTATCTGTTTTTTTGGGTGTTGAGTTTGAGAAGTTCTTTAGAGATCTTGGATATCAGCCCTTTGTCTGCAGTGTCATTTGCGAATATCTTCTCCCATTCTGTGGGTTGCCTCTTTGTTTTGTTGACTATTTCCTTTGCTGTGCAGAAGCTTTTTATCTTGATGAAGTCCCTATGGTTCATTTTTGCTTTTGTTTCCTTTGCCTCTGGAGATGTGTCTTTTTTTTTTTTTTTAAAGATTTTATTTATTTATTTGACACAGAGAGAGAGATTACAAGTCGGCAGAGAGGCAGGCAGAGAGAGAGGAGAGAGGAGGAAGCAGGCTCCCTGCTGAGCAGAGAGCCCGATGCGGGCCTCGATCCCAGGACCCTGGGATCATGACCTGAGCCGAAGGCAACGGCTTTAACCCACTGAGCCACCCAGGCGCCCTGGAGATGTGTCTTGAAAGAAGTTGCTGTGGCCGATGTCCAAGAGGTTACTGCCTATGTTCTTTAGGATTTTGATGGATTCTTTTTTCACATTGAGATCTTTCATCTATTTTGAGTTTATCTTTGTATATGGTATAAGAGAATGTTGAGTTTCATTGGTCTATACATAGCTGTCCAATTTTCCCAGTCCATATATAAAATGGAATACTATGCAGCCATCAGAAAGGATGAATACCCAACATTTGCATCAACATGGATGGGACTGGAAGAGATTATGCTGAGTGAAATAAGTCAAGAAGAGAAAGTCAATTATGTGGTTTCACTTGTGGAACATAAGGAATAACATGGAGGATATTAGGAGAAGGAAAGGAAAAGTGAACTGGGGGAAATCGGAAGGGGAGACGAATTATGAGAGACTGTGCACTCCGAGAAAACAGGCTGAGGGTTTTAGAGGGGAGGGAGGTGGGGGGATGGGTGAGCCTGGCGGTGGGTATTAAGGAGGGCATGCACGGAACACTGGGTGTGGTGCATAAACAACGAATCTTGGATCACTACATCAAAAACTAATGATGTATTTTACGGTGACTAACATAACACAAGAATAAGAGCAAACAGGAGTGAAGAAGAGGAGGATGGAGGGGAGAGAAGGTACATCATTTTTCTTTGGCCACCAGTTCCTCTTCATTAAGGAGAATCTTAAAAATCAGGGCGCCTGGCTGGTTCAGTCAGTAAAGCATGTGACTCTTGATTTCAGGGTCATGAGTTCAAGCCCCATGTTGGGCGTGGAGCCTACTTAAATGAATAAATAAAAATAATTTTTGGAGTAGGTATTGTATTCCTATGTTTCCGTATTCAAGAGTAACAAAAGGGGCTACAAAGCAAATCGCCCCTTCACACCCCTGGCACCTCTGCCATTCTGACCCCCATGCCCTGCCCAGTCAACAGAGGGAGCAGTTTCTAATGTATCCTTCAGAGCAATGTGATGCATATATACACAAATATGTAGGCACTTATATGTGCGTATATATTCCCCCCGCCTGTCACGCTTTGATTTTTAAATTTAGTAGAGTTTGAAGATGTTCCATGTTGGTGCCAAAGAGGTCCTCATGCTTTATTCCAGCAGCCTGGTGTTTCATTCTGGGCCTCCATCATCATGTATTTGAGCAGTCACCTACTGAAGGAACGGTTAGGTTGCTTCCAACCTTTTGGTGTAACAAAGTGGCAGTGGAAAATGTGCAGTTATTCCATCTCACATCTGTAGGATCAAGTCCCCCGAAGTAGAACAGCTGGGGCAGAGGATGTATTAGAAGCTGGCAGATCATCCCCTGCCAGGGTTCATTACCCCTCCTCCTCCCCTCTGCATGGTTGAGAGCACCTCCTGGCCTCCCCCAACCCCCAGTTCCATCGCTGCGCTGGGTTTGAAGGGAGGTCAGGTGTAGCCAGGCTAGGAGGGAGGATGGAGCTGTCCCCAGGGAAAGGCGGGGGGGACACGATAGACACTTGGAGAAGGTCCTAGGACATCAGCTGGTGACACAGACGTCTCCCCAAGATAAGGCAGCACCCTCTGTGCCCAGTGGCCTCTGCCCACCTGTGTGGGAAGAGCTGGGGCCTAAGGGATTCTGGGTCCAGGGCTCCCACCTCAGCTTGACAAGGAGCTGTAGACAAGCCCCTTCCATAATGCTAACAGCCACCTCCAGGCAGAGCTCTGAGCTGGCACTTCTGCAGCCTGAGTTCAGAGAGGTTAGGGAACCCGCCCAAGGTGGTCCAGCCCTCACATCACAGAGTCAGGATTTGGTCCGAGACTTAATGCTGTATTTCATGGCCTTCGTGCGGTGAGGGGCTTAAAGAGCAACTGGTTGGGGTAGAGCTGGTGGGCACGTGGCTCCCCTCCACGAAGAAGACCGTGTCAAGTTGCACTTCTTGTTGGAAGGCCTGAATCCTCAGCAGTCCTCCCGATTTTTCACGTTGGTTTTGCGGTTCAGCCGAGGCTGTGAGCACCCTGGTGTCTGGTACTAGGGTGTACCACAGAACAAGGTACACGGTGGGTTTGCTGACGGACATGAGGGAGAGAGGTTTAGGTGAGGGACAGGGAGAAGCTGGGCGGGGACAGAGAGAGAAGTCGCAGCAAGTAGGACCCAGGGCTAAAGCTGGCAGCACCTTTCCCCTCTCCCGCCCCAAGCCTCCGCTGCCCCAGATGCTGAGACTTGGAGCGCCCTCTGGCGGCACACTCTGCAGCCTGGCCTGCAAAGGCACCCGTGGGGGGCGGGCACAGGCCTGGGTCCAGGGGAGAGGGGCTGTGCCCTTGGGACCACTATCCTCTCTGGGGGGCTAGCTGGCCTGCCACTGCACCCAGGAGTGTCCTTCCTTGGAGGAAAGTCAGCTTAATCATAGTAACAATGAGGCACTCACACAAAGAATCAAAAAGGAACCACTGGAAGGAGGAAGGGGACTCTTGACGCCATGATTGGTCCATCAGAGTTACAGGAAAGGTGTAACAAATCTCGCAAGTGTCCTCTCCACTGTAAACTGGGACATCCAATATTTTTTTTTTAATTTTATTTATTCATTTGACACAGAGAGAGAGATTACAAGTAGGCAGAGAGGCAGGCAGAGAGAGAGGAGAGAGGAGGAAGCAGGCTCCCCGCTGAGCAGAGAGCCCGATGTGGGCCTCGATCCCAGGACCCTGGGATCATGACCTGAGCCGAAGGCAGCGGCTTTAACCCACTGAGCCACCCAGGCGCCCGGGACATCCAATTTTTGAACCCATGCTGTCCCTGCACCTTCACAGAACTGCCTGGGTGACCATCTGTTGCCCAGTTACCAGGGGCAGGACCAGCCTCAGCCTGCGACTCTGCTGAGCCAGAGAACAAAGCCTGCAAGGAGACACAGAGCCGTAGTGTAGAAAGGGGCTCCTGAGACCATCTTATCACTTAGTCACTTGTCCGTTCAATAAATCTTCTGGATCCCTACGACGAGCAGACACGCAGGCCCTGGGGATGTGGAAATTAACAGGCAAGGTCCCTGACTTCTGGGAATCGGCAGTCCAGGCTGGGAGAGGCAAACAACAAAGAGACAAAGTCGAAAGTGCTGGGGACACTATACAGCAGGGTGCTGCGCCAGTGTCTAAGGAGGTCATTTTCACACTGGTGGGCAGGGAAGGCCTGGTAACACTTGGTGTAGACACTTCAGTGCTTAGGCTGCTATGGGGTGGAGGAACTAAAGGCAAAGTTGAGCTCTGCAGGAGCTGGGTTGGGGTGGGGGCCGGCTCAGCATATGGCGGGGGGAGAGAAAGAGCAAGAAGAGCTGGGCGCCTGGGTGGCTCAGTGGGTTAAAGCCTCTGCCTTTGGCTCAGGTCATGATCTCAGGGTCCTGGGATCGAGCCCTGCATTGGACTCCCTGCTCGGCGGGGAGCCTGCTTCTGCCTGCCTCTCTGCCTACTTGTGATCTCTCTCNAAAAAAAAAAAAAAAAAAATAAAAAAAAAAAAAAAAAAAAAAAAGCTGGGGTCAGAGAGAGCAGGAACCACACAGCCTCCAAGGCTGCACCAGAGGTTTGATTTGATTCCGAGGGCTGTGGTGGTCACTGGAGGGCTCTGAGCCTGAGGACGGCATGATCCGATCGGCATTTTTAATAGGCTGTGCCCTTTGCTTTGTGGAGAATAAAGGATAGAAGGGATGAGGGTGAAAGCAAGGAAGCCAGCTAGGAGGGGAGTCCAGGTCTCGAGATACAGGGGTGGTTTCTGCAAGGGGGCAGGGAAGAGTAGTGTTCTGATGAATCTTAGAGGCACAGTAGGCGGTGGGCAGGACTCGCTGGAGGATCGTCTGGGAGGGGCAGGGAGAGCCGAGAACGGGCCGGGTGCCTTCCCTCCCGCCCCATGCCCCTTCCAGCCTGGGTCTGGGGCCTACTGAGTCCTCTCCGTCAGCTCACTTCCAGCAGGGGCCACCTTAGACGCCACTGCCAGAGGCCCCAGGGCTGTGTTGTGGGTGGTGGGTGTGTTCAGACTAGGAACCTCAGGACCAGAGGGGCTTGGCCTTCTGTAGCTCACTCTCCCTCCTCTCCTCTCTCTGTTTCCTCTCTCTACATCTTCCTTTCTCTCTCTCTCTCTCTCTCTCTCTCTCTCTCTCACTCACACACACACACACACACACACACACACACAGTTTACTGCAGCCTTATCAGAAGGAAGCCTCCAGCACAAACAAGAGGTCTCCAGGGACAGAGCCAGACGCGCTGACTGTGGACTTTTCCAAGGAGGGGGAGGCAGCCTTTGCTGGCTTCCACATTCCATCCTCCTGCTCCTGCTGCCTCATACTCCCCTGGTCGGTGCCGCAAGAGGAGCTGTGATTCCCAACGAGAGGCAGCCTCTCTGAAAGCATTTTTGGTGATGCGCACTGCAGAGGGAGGGAGACAGGCATCTAGTGGGCAGAGGCCAGGGGTGCCGGTAAACCTCCGCGGCACATGACAGCCCCCCTCAAAGAATGATCTGGCCCCCAAATGTCAACAGAGGTGAGAGAACCTTCCGTGGGCTGGCGGCCATCAAAAATGGAAGAGACTGAGTGCCTGGGTGGCTCAGTGGGTTAAAGCCTCTGCCTTCGGCTCAGGTCATGATCTCAGGGTCCTAGGATCGAGGCCCGCATCGGGCTCTCTGCTCGGTAGAGAGCCTGCTTCTTCCTCTCTCTCTGCCTACTTGTGATCTCTCTCTCTCTCTGTCAAATAAATAAATAAATAATCTTAAAAAAAAAAAAAAAGGAAGAGACTGTCCTCTTCCCCGAGGTCCTGCTGTCCTCACGCTGCCATGACTCGGAAGGGGGGGGAGCATCAGTGGCTGCATTGTCTCCCTTAGTTCCCTCAGCCACACTGTGAGGTAGGTAGTACCTGCCCAAGCTCACAGTCAAGGAGACACCAAGCGGGTCCTCAGACTCAAGGCCTGCCCCCTCTAGTGAACTGAAGGGGTCTCACAGGGTGTGTCACTGTTACTAGTTATGTGACACTTTGTTTCAAGTGAAGTCTTACTGGGAAGTCCAGCGTCTGGGAGACAAAGTAGGGCTGCCTAGGTTGAAGCAGCCTGCGATTCTCAAAGCCCCGCCATCCCCCACTTCCATCCTCCCCCTTGAGCCTCCGAGGCCCGCTCTCTACCCCGGGGGCCACTGTGGAGGGCAGCGCAGGCTGTGCTCTGCGAATTGGGGGACACCGTTCCCGGGGGGCCACTCGTGGGGCCGATGGGGCTAGCTACCTCCAGGGAGGGCAAACAGGTGGCGTCTGGACCATGCATTGCTGGTGAGGCGAGGTGTCGTAACTAATGAGCAGCAGAAGGGTTCCGGGGGCTCTGCGAACACTGAGGCTCTGCTTTCCCTGTTCTAAGAGATGGGAAATACGAAATTCAATTTTACTAGGAGATACCCTGCCCCTCTCTACTCCTTGCACCCCCGGGGTGACTCGAAAATGGAGCTTTACCCTAGTGTTGAAAAAAACCCAGCCCAAGGCTGGAGACTCAGCCACAGGGCAGCCCCCCAAGAGCCTCCAGCGCGCCCTGGCTTAGGAGGCTCTGCCTCCTTCCCAGAACCCGGGCAGGTTGGCTTTTTTTGGGTGCTTCTACATTTGTCTTAATACTGACCTAGCGTCCTATGTGTGGGCAGAGAGGAGCTGTCGCTGAGATTTTTTTTTTGCCCTGTCTTTACTACCCTTTGGTGGGGAAGGTTCGCAGCCAGAACGGGCAGGAGGAGCCAGAGTGGGGGCTGGAGTGAGATCCTTCGCCCTCGGAGCCTCGGCTTCTTCCCACCCTGTGTTAAGCTGGGTGGCATCCCCGGGGGTCTGGCCAGGAGGACCAGCAGAGACCTTGTAATGCAGGACAGCAGGCACGGTCTGTTCTCTCTGCAGGGGGTTCCCCAGCAGCCCCGGAGCCTGGGAATCTTCCAGCCTGGGATGAATCACGCTGGCCCTCTGCCTTCACCCCCTCCATCGCTCTGCCTGGACCCAGCTACGGAGCAAGGCCACGGGGGCCAACAGTGATGTCCTCCCTTGTCTGTGGCTAGAGAGGCCAGGAGGTGCGGGCTGCAGGCCTCTCGGGGGCACGTACCACAGAACAGCCCAGGGAAGGGCTAGCAGCAGCTGACCTCCAGGCAGGAGAGGCAGGGAGACACGTCATGCGCACCCTTTTGTCCCTCTTGAGATGTATGCTATAACGGACTGTGTTCCAAGAAAAAATTAACAGGAGAAAGCACCAGGGGCACCCGGTTCATTCAGTCAGTAGAGCATGCGACTTGATCTTGGGGTCATGAGTTTGAGCTCCATATTGGGCATAGAGTTTACTTAAAAAGGTGGGGGGAGGGGCGCCTGGGTGACTCAGTGGGTTAAGCAATGCCTCTGCTCAGGTCATCATCCCAGGGTCCTGGGATCGAGTTCCACATCAAGCTCCCTGCTGAGAGAGGAGTCTGCTTCTCCCTCTGACCCTCCCCCATCTCATGCTCTCTCTCTCATCCTTTCAAATAAATACAATCTTTATTTAAAAAAAAAATCTGGTAAATCAAAACAAACAAATTATATTTATGGGGCACCTGGCTGGCTCAGTCAGTAGAGCATGAGACCCTTGCTTTCGGGGTTGTAAGTTTGAGCCCCACGTTCGGGGTAGAGTTTGTTAAAAAAAAAAAAAAAAGAGGAAGAAGAGAAAGCCTCAGTTTGGGGCTTGATGCTAGAACCCCTGGATGGGGAGGTGGCTGGGCCAATGGCACACAAAGAGAGTGGACCACGGCTGGGTAGGTAGCGGGGCTCTGAGTCTCATCCCCTTGTCTTGGCCTCAGAAAGATGAAATTCTGGGCGCCTGGGTGGCTCAGTGGGTTAAAGCCTCTGCTTTCGGCTTAGGTCATGATCTCAGGTCCTGGGATCGAGGCCCACATTGGGCTCTCTGCTCAGCAGGGAGCCTGCTTCCCTCTCTCTCTGCCTGCCTCTCTGCCTCCTTGTGATCTCTCTCCCTCTGTGAAATAAATAAAATCTTTAAAAAAAAAAAAGAAAGATGAAATTCTGCCTTCCCAAGAAATTCCCTATCTGTGCATTTGTTTATTCGGGAAACATAATTTTTTTTAAAGATTTTTATTTATTTACTTGACACAGAGAGACACAGCAAGAGAGGGAACATAAGCAGGGGGAGTGGGAGAGGGAGAAGCAGGCTTCCCGCTGAGCAGGGAGCCCGAGGTGGGGCTCGATCCCGGGACCCTGGGATTATGACCCGAGCTGAAGGCAGATGCCTGACAACTGAGCACCCAGGTGCCCCAGGAAACAGGTATTTCTTGAACTCCTGCTTTGTGCTTGGCACCATACTGGGTGCTGGTCAAGGTCCCTGCTTCTCTGGAACGGAGAGCCCTATGGCGTCTGTGTGAGGTGTAGACAGGGAAACAGGTGGATAATGCAAAATGCTAACTGGGACCCACTACCAGGCCTAGCATCAAGGTGGGGTCTGAGGAGCCAAGGGAGGCCTCCTGGTGGAAGTGTGGAAACTGAGGTCCAAAGAATGAATCAAAGCCAGGGAGGGTTGGGGGTGCAATCAGAGGGAGTCTGGGTGAGAGGCCCAGCTCTGGGACAGAGAGGGTATGGGGATTTCTGATAGATTCAGGAGCCATGTGGCTTTATATCCGCAACCTTTGGGCCCACATAGCTTTCAGCAGAACCTGGGCATATATACAGGGTCTGGTCCTACTGTGTGTGTGCACAGCTCTCTGCCAGGGGACCAGTGCCTCACTAACCCAGGACTGGGTATGTCTTTGTGGTTGCCCCACTGCACTGGCTAACACTGGGCCAGGCACACGGTCAGGCTCAGATTCTCTTGAATGGTTCTGGTGCAAGTTCATGATCACCCACTGAGGGGACAGAGATCCTGCGACAGTGCGTTACTAACGCATCAGTATTTGTTGAGCACCTACTCTTTGTCAGATATGGGCGGGGATTCAGGAGCAGTCAAGCAAACAAGTCTCCTGTTGGACTGGAGTTTACATTCCCTGGGGGAGGGACCCTGTGTGCAGAGGATCAGATAGCAGGCCTGCCGGAAAGAGCACAACATAAGGCTAGTGATAAAGGGGGTGGGGGTGGTCAGGGAAGCCTGGCTGGGCAGGTCTCCCTGGACCATCTCCCATATGAAGCCCTGAGGGCGAGTAAGAGGTCATCGAGGGCAGCGGCCCCCTGGTGGGTCAGAGGAACAAAAAGCAAGCCCCTGAGGCTGGAGTGAAGGAAGGAGGGCAGGAAACGAGGTCAGGGCAGAGACAGGGACGGACTAGGGAGCTCAGCCCCCTGTGCTCCAGGCAAGGTTTTGCATTTTATTCCAAGTCCATGAGGAAACCTTCCAAGTTTCTAAGCAGGGGTGTGGCAGGACTTGATCTGCACTTTTATTTATACTTTAACTTTTTAAAAAAAGATTCCTTTTAGGGAGAGAGATTATCTCGAGCAGACTCCTTGCTGAATGCGGAGCCCCACGCTGGGCAATCTCATGACCCTGAGTTCATGACCTGAGCTGAAATCAGGAGTCGGACACTTAGCCAACTGAGTCACACAGGCACCCCTTGATCTGAACTTTTAAAAGATCACAGCAGCCCGAAAGATTTGGGATATATTTTCAAGGATGAATGGAAACAAGTCACCAATATGTTGGACGTGGCTGGAGGGAGGGAAGGAGTCCTAGAGGACTGTGCAAGCAGTTACTTGAGCTGCTGTCATTAGAAAGAGCTCAGTTTGGGGGTCAGATTGGCCCAGACTTCGATCCTCACTTAACCTTTTCAAGCCTTGGTTTTCCTCTTCCGAAAAACGTCAACAAATGACGGTGACAGTTGCACACTGAGGATGTTAATGCTTGTTCCTTTGATGAAGGATAACTGGAAGGCAGGCAGGCAGGGTCAAGGGCCCCAGCCCTAAGAGGAAACCACCCTTAAAAGGATTTTACACTGAAGGAGCCCTCTACCCTTTCCCATAGGTGCAGGGGGAGAGGGTTAATCAGATTGAAACAGCCCACCAAGCAGCCCATAAAAACCCTTAGACTTCGAAACTCTGGTGGCCACCCCTTCGGGTCCCCTCTGTCCTTGGGAGCTCTGTACAATCACTTTGTCATCCCTCAGTAAACCTTGCTTTGCTGCCCACAATTCTGTCTAGTCCACCTCTTCAATATGGTGTGACCAAGAACTGCAGGCACCGACAGAGAAAAATCCTGCAACACCTTGACCAAAGGCATTACAGATGTCCACAAAAATAAGGTGTCCTAAGGTCCCATACCCAGACTAAGTACCTCTAAGTTTGCTCAGAGGAAAACAAGATGAATACAGGCTCTGAAAGTCAAATGTAATACCTACTTCCAATCTCAGCTTTGAGCATGTGACTCTTGATCTCAGGGTCAGAGTTAGAGCCCCACATTGGGTATAAAGATTACTAATAAACAAACAAACTTAAAAAAAAAAACCTCAGCTCTGAGCCTGTTTCCTTACTTGTAAAATGGGAATATGGAATATGTCTATCTTCTAGGCCTGAGATGATTAAATGAGATACTGCACAGTGACCACCTAGCACAGTGCTGTCCCTCGGTAAGCATTCAGAAAATGGGGGAGGTGGGGTGCAGGGCCTATCCCCTAAGTCCCTATGTTCTGTTGGGGACACATATCAGCTACAACACACACACAAAAAAATCACACCTCATTCATGCAGTATCTTCATCTGTGGTCTGACTTCTTCCCCACAATCATGCTGCAATCTGTCCTATTTTGCAGATAAGGAAACTACTCCAGAAAGGCCAAAGAATCAGCTGCAAAGCCTGGGCTGTAAACCAAGGGTTGGTTGCCCATTGTCCCCTGTGGCCACGTTGTCTGTCTAGTGCAGTGGGCTAGCTGGGAAATGGCTTACACACGTTTTTAAAAAATACATAAAAACAAGTTTTCTTGACATGAGAGAATAATGATAAATTCAAATTTCAGCTGCCATTAACAAGGTCTTATGGGAACACAGCCTGGCTCATTTGTTTAATGGCTGCTTTTGCCACAAGGACAGAGTTGAGTCGTTGCGACAGACAGGGTAGGGCCTAGAGAGCCTAACGTATTTACTCTGGTTCTTTATGGGAGTGGAGGTGGGGGAGAAAGTGCGCAGACCGCTACTGGGAGGCACAGCTGCACTTCGACAGTTCATGCCCCAAGAAGGCAGAATAAATGCCATCAGCAATAACCCAGGGGGGCGCCTCAGGTCATGAGATCAGGTCCTGGGATTGAGCCCTACATTGGACTCCCTCCTCAGCGGGGAGTCTGCTTCCTCCTCTCCCTCTGCTGCCTCTCTGCCTACTTGTGATCTCTCTCTGTCAAATACAGATATAAAATCTTAAAACAAAAAAAGAAAAAGAAAGACAAGAAAGAAAAGAAAGAGAGAGAGAGAGAAAGAAAGAAGAAACAAAGAGAGAAAGAAAGAAACCCAGGGTCCACTTGAAGGCCATCAGGGAAGGAAGGGTTTCAAACCCGAACAAGGCAGGTCCTTAAACACAGACCCCTCCAGCCTGGAGGGACCTCGGAGAAATCGAGTCCAGCGGCCTCTTCTTAGATGAGGAAAAACTGAGACCCAGAGACAGAAGGCAACCTGCCCGAAGCTACCGAGGACGAGGCTGGCAGCCAGGTCGGGGTGGGTGGGGTGGAGGGCTGCCTCCCTCCCCGCGGGCAGCTGCGGGCCGGCGCCAGGGGCCTCTTCCGCTCAGTTGGGCCCCAAGGGCTGCGGGGCGCAGGGTGGGGAGAGCGGGCAGCCCCGGGAGGCCTCTCCCGGGCGGGAAAGGGGAGGTGCCTCGGCCCGGCCTCCACCGCTCCCCCCACCCCCTGCCTGGGCCTCGCCTGCGCGCACGCCCCCCCCCCAAAAAAGGGGAGGCCGCGCTCAGCCTGCGGCTACCTGGGCCCGGGGATTTGCTCAGCCTTCTTTTGTCTTTCGTCTTTTGTCTTTCTATTTTGCAAGGCTCGCAGACACGCTCCGCTGCCCGGGCTCCCTCCGAAAGCAGCCGGGCGCCGCGCGCGGCAGGGGAGCGCGGGCGGGGACTCTGCTGGCGCGGCTGGGGGGCAGCCCTGGGTGCGCGGTGCCTCCCGCCGCCCCGGGTTCCGAGCCCCGCCCCAGTCCCCTGCAGCGAGCCCGGAGGGCCGCCCGGGAGTTTCGAAGGCTCCTTTCAATTGCCGCCTGCAGAAATAAGAAACGTAATAGCAAACATTTATTAAGGGCGTGGCTCAGAACCGCTGCTCGCTGAGTTCGAGTTCGTGTGTGCAGCTGTTCGATCCTCCACCTCCACAAGCCCGAGCTTCCCACGGCGTCCACCGACCGTCACCTGGAACCCTGGCTGCCACAAGCCCCCGCACGAGTCCTCATCTGACCTAAATCTCCACCACCTTCCGCGACTGCCCTTCCCCCGGGTCCTCTGGAGACACAGCCCTCAGCAAACGGCTGGGTACTCAGCCTCTTCTCCGCATGTCGCCTTCATTCACCCTCCTGCCCCCAGAACCCCATCCTTACAGTGCCTTCAAGGGAAGCGGTTCATTTTCCCACACACTCCTGTAGATCAGGGCGCAGGGGGTAAGGTCACCCTCTGGCTTGCTCCCTAGGGAGCTTTGCAACCCATTTCTCTAACCTTCTGCCAATTTCTTCCTGGGCATTTATTACCACCAGTCTAGAAAGCCCACAACCCAGCTTGTTTCTATAAGGAAGGAAACATTCAAGCTCTAACAGCTGGGTTAAGAATTTAGGTGGGACAGGGGCGCCTGGGTGGCTCAGTAGGTTAAGCGTCTGCCTTCAGCTGGGATCATGATCCCGCGGTCCCACATCTGTCTCCCTGCCCAGCGGGGAGCCTGCTTCTCCCTCTCCCTCTGCTCCTGCTCTCTCTCATGCACTCTCTCTAATAAATAAATAAATAATCTTAAAAAAAAATTTAGGTGGGTCAGATTGGCAGGAGGAAAAAAAATCCATAGTTTTAGTACTGTGTACAGAGGCCCAATACTGAAATTGAGACCCAAAGAAATGACCAAAGCAGGCAGTTTTTATACTTTTGAGACAAAGAGACAATAAATCTGTGAGGAATTGACAGGACAAAGAAAATTTAACTTTGGGTACAATACTGAAATTGAGACCCAAAGAAATGACCAAAGCAGGCAGTTTTTATACTTTTGAGACAGAGACAATAAATCTGTGAGGAATTGACAGGACAAAGAAAATTTAACTTTGGGTACTTCAGTCAGTAAGGAATGCTTAACAGAATTCAGGCTGGGTAGTAAATTTGTGACAAGTACCAGGACTGCTCACACAGCCTTCTGGGCTCTGAATTTCCCATCTCTGAATAAGGTTGTCTCTCTACCTCCTGGTACAAGGAGGGTGCCTCTCACATGGGAGATTTATTTCCTGCTCTCGAGGGGGACAGAGGAGGGTCTGAGTGTCCTTCTTACACAGCCTGTCTCTTCAGTAACTTTTATTTAAAATCACCAATATGCCAAAGTGGCCCATCTTGGCTTAGCTTGCCCTTGGCCCTACATTACTCACTCCTGCAAGCTGCTTAAAAGTGACTTTTTTTTTTTTTTGACAGAGAGAGAGAGAGAGAGAGAGATCACAAGTAGGCTGAGAGGCAGGCAGAGAGAGAGGAGGAAGCAGGCTCCCAGCTGAGCAGGGAGCCCAATGCGGGCCTCGATCCCAGGACCCTGAGATCATGACCTGAGCCGAAGGCAGAGGCTTTAACCCACTGAGCCACCCAGGTGCCCTAAAAGTGACTTTCACTGGTCAAACATTTCCCTTACTCTTGTCACCCTCTGCCCACCTCAGCCCCTTCCTCTCACGATGGTATCCTTAATTCCTATCACCAGCATCACAATTTTAGAGGTCCTTATTCTCTTTAACCTGCACCTCCTCTCCCTCCTTTTCCCTTCCCCTCCCTCCAGCCTCTCTTCAACTTCATCCGGACCTCCAAACCCATTGTCTCTGTCGGCCACCTTCCTTCCTTCCAGTGCCGTCCCCAGGCACCCAGTTCCCCTTCCCAGACTCACCACTAGTATTGGTTCTGCGTGGAGTAATTCCTCTTGCCTGGAATGCTTTCTTGGAACGTTTTTGTTCCCCCACAGGAATGTCTTTGTTTTCCTTGCACGTCATTGGCGGACCCTTCTCAGTCTCCTCTACACGTTCTTCCTCTACTTGGCATCAGAATGTCATGCCCCCCACCCTCTCCTCACGTGTGGTCCTTGAACTCTCTTCAATCAAGGCGCATCTAGGTGAGCTCAGCCTATGCTGTGACAGCAGCCCTAGGCTGTCACACCCACATTTCTTTCTTCTGTTCTCACTTCTCTGGGGTACAGCCACTAACTTGACACCTCCATGTGGATGTCTAACAGTCGGCTCAAAACTAACATGTATTCATCATAGTAACTCTGCTCTTTTCATGTTGACAGGATTCTCTCCCCATGTCCCCGGGCCTGTGCCCCCCCCCGTCTTCCCCCACTGCAATAAATGGCATTCACACCCCAGATGCTCAGGCCCAAACAAGGCATCATCTTTGTTTTTGTTTTTTTTATTTGACAGAGATCACAAGTAGGCAGAGAGGCAGGCAGAGAGAGAGGAGGAAGCAGGCTCCCCGCTGAGCAGGGAGCCCCATGCGGGCCTCGATCCCAGGACCCTGAGATCGTGAGCCGAAGGCAGAGGCTTTAACCCACTGAGCCACCCAGGCGCCCAAGGCATCATCTTTGAACCCTCTCCTCCTTTCTGTGGCCACAGCCAGCCTCTCAGGTGTCCTTGTCAACTCCAAATGAGTCCTTGTCTCCCATAAGTCTGAACAGTCGCCCCCTAGATTATCACAATATCTTCATCGCTGATCTGTCTGCTTCTTCCTCAAGGCCCTGCAGTCTGTTCACACAGCAGCCAGAGTGACCTGTCAGGTCAAGTCGCGCCCCTGCTCAAACCCTGCATGTCTCCCATTTCCTTCCAAGTGAAAGTCCCTACAGTGGTCCGCAAGGCCTAATGACCTGGGCCCTGTGACCCCTTATTCCAGTCCGTGAGGGCTGCTCTTAACAAAATACTACCAAGTGAATGGCTGATGGACAAAAGAAGTCTGTTTCTCACGGTTCTGGAGGCTGGAAGTCCAAGATCAGGGAGGCAGCATGGTCAGCAAAGGGTCCTCTTCAGAGTCACAGGTCTGTCTCTGTGTCTTCACATGGCAGGGGGCCAGGAATCTCTCTGGAGCCCCCTTTATTAGGTGTCCTTCCGGAAGGCTCTGCCCCATGACCTAAGCACATCCCATAGGTCCCACCGCCTAATACCAGCACCTTGGGGATTAGGATTTCGACATAGGAATTCTGAGAGGCCACCACACTGACCACAGCCCCTCTCTGATTCATCTCCTGCTTAGCCCACTCAGCCACACGGGCCTTCCTTCCTCCCTTTCCTTCCCCATGCTCGTTCCCCGCACAGGGCCATCAGCTGGTGGTCTCTGCCTACGAAGCTCATTCCCTCAGCTCCCACATTTGGTCCAATGCCAGCTTCTCAGTGCCAAGAGGAGGCATTTTGGAAGTATTTTCAGAATAAGTGACACCAAATCCCCTGAAGACTTAGGGGTTTGCATTTGCTCAGCGGTTCCCTTCCCCACTCTGCGCCTCTGCAAAGCGAAGGCCCCCTCCCTGTGCAGGAGCCTGAGCTGCTCTCCCATTTCCCCATGACACTTACCACCTAGTGTATTTGGTGTCTGTTTCCCCTGGCCTGCTGGGCCAAGTTGCCTGTCTCCTTTCCCTGCTCTATCGGACCACTGGGAGATAGGCTCTCCGTAAATACTAACTAGATGGGCTTAACATTTGCATTCCTACAGCCCTGAATAGTGAAGAAGGAGATGTTCCTTGGGTTTTTATTTATTTATTTATTTATTTATTTATTTATTTATTTTTAAAGATTTTATTTATTTATTTGACACAGAGAGAGAGATTACAAGTAGGCAGAGAGGCAGGCAGAGAGACAGGGAGAGGAGGAAGCAGGCTCCCCGCTGAGCAGAGAGCCCGATGCGGGCCTCGATCCCAGGACGCTGAGATCATGACCTGAGCCGAAAGCAGAGGCTTTAACCCACTGAGCCACCCAGGCGCCCTCCTTGGGTTTTTAAATCAACTCTTTCTTCCCAAATAACTTCCGCAGCCACAGCCCAGAGAACCATCCATTCATATATTTATTCAGTTAACCTTTATTAAGTAATCCCCGTGTACCTGGGACTATGTTAGGCGCTATATACATTAATTGTATATATCCGTCTAATCTTCACTACTCTAGGGGCGCCTGGGTGGCTCAGTGGGTTAAAACCTCTGCCTTTGGCTCAGGTCATGATCTCAGGGTCCTGGGATCGAGCCCCACATCGGACTCCCTGCTCAGCGGGGAGCCTACTTCCTCCTCTCTCTGCCTGCCTCTCTGCCTACTTGTGATCTCTCTCTGTCAAATAAATAAATAAATAAAATCTTTAAAAAAAAAATCTTCACAGCTCTATGACATAATGTTATTACCCATTTACAGATGAGAAAATTGAGGAACATGGTAGAAAGTCTGGAGTCAGTTCTCTGCTAAACCTTAAGACCAGGAAGACCCAAAATCCAGGCCAGAAATTCCAGCCAGACTCTGGACAGAGCCGACTGGATGGCCCGCAGGCATTTCCTACTCCTCAGGTCCATAGAATTTGCCTCTCCCCCATACTTCTCTTCCACGGTTCCTCATCCCCACCCCCAGGCCTCCATTTGCCTGTCAGCCCAGCCAGAATCAGGCCTCACAGATCTAATCCAGCACCAAAGCCCCCTTATCTTTGGCAACTCCACCAAACCAACCTCCAGGCACTTAACCCCTAGCCCACCACGCCCTTCCTCCAGGTCCTAGGCTTTCTAAATGCGCAACATCTGGCAACAGTTCCCCAGTGTCTTGACGGCAAAGTCCATGTTCCAGTCACTTGCTGAATCTCCACTTGTACCTTGCTGTTCCCACCCTACCAGAGCTAAAGTTCTGGCTACAGCTCGGTCTGGAATTGGAGCATTGGATCTGTCTTATACCTCTGGGCCTTTGCTGGGCTGGTCCCAGTTCCTCTCTTTGTCTGGACAAATGCTTAATTGGATCAGAAGTCTCAGTTTGGCCTGCTCTGTGCCCTAGGACTAGATGATACCGTGAGAGCCAATGCTCATCCCTACCCTGGTGGAATTGCTGAAGTGCTGGGATCCCACTGGGCTTGGAAACAAAGGCCTGGCAGACAGAGCAGCTAGTCAACATTATAGGTATTGAATGAATGAATAGATGAACAAGTAGAAAGATCAGTTTAGATGCCAGGCATAGAGGTAGGCACGTTTACATGGTTGTCCTACAGGGGGATTGTCATCCTCATGCAGTGGGATGGCCCAGAGCCTTGGCTTTGGAGTGAGATGAATGGGTTTGCATCCTGTTTCTGACAGTATTTGTATGGGTGACATTAAGCGGGCTCCTTGGCTTCCCTGTGCCTGGGGGGTTTTCCATCTGGAAGGTAGGATGACAGTATCGTCTCCAGGTGGTTAAAATAAACCAGTGGGTGACCAGTGTGTGACCAGTGGGAAGGGCTCTGCAGACAGTATTCAGTGGTGGTTCTGCCTATTTCTGCTGCTCGGCAGGATGACAACGATAAGGATTTGACGATCAGGCTGCCTGGGCCCCAAATATCGATTCTTCGTGTATTAGCTGTGTGACTTTGGGCAGATGACTTCACCAGTCTGAGCTTCGGTTTTGCCATATAAACTGGGGTAATAGTGCGTCCTTCCCAGGGTTGCCTTGAGAATTAAAGAAGACGCTGTAAAGCAGTTAGCACAGTGCCCCGAGAGCGGGTGGCTGTATTTTTAGCCGCAGCTAACACGGCAGGCAGCACACGTGAGTCCTGTGACGCAGCAGGCCGGGCAGGAACCCTGGGCTCTCCGGTGGGGACTTAGAGACCAGCTCCTTCTCTCTGCTGTTCAGTCGGCACTTCTCAGCTGGCTCCCTTGAGCTCTGAAGTGCTGTGATTCTGAATCTTGCCTGCTCTTTGTCATCCCTGACACTGCCGGGCACCCTCTCCAAGGAAACCCACTTTCAGAGGAAAGAGGAAGAGACCCCTTTTCCGTCCCTCCAGCTCTGCTGCCCCAGCCTCCTCAAAACCAGCTTCCTCGGTGACTCCTCCCTCCTGGGGTCCCTGTGTTTCCGCCTTCCCCTGGCTGCTAACGGGTTAATCTGAGGCACTAATGGAACCGACAGGAACTCAGTGTTAGCTCACTAATGGGTCGCCCCATCTGCCCTCCCTGTAACATAATGCCTTCACCCTGGTAAAAGGCACTCAGGGATTTCCTGTTGGCTCCAATCTGCTGGTTTCTGATATCTTGAAAGGCAGAGGCTGGAGAGGGAAGGAGGTGGCTCAATGGAAGTGGGGACGGGATGAGGGAGGCTCTGAACCACCAGTCAGGACATCTGTGCCCTCCTCCCAGAGCTGCCACAGACATGCTGCGTGAGCTTGCACACCTCCATTCCTCTCTCCCGGCCTCAGTTTCCTCATCTGTGACCTGTACGGGATGTGCTGTAAAGGTCCTGCTGGAGCAAACATTCTGGAATTATCCAATCCTGTTGCTTCACAGCTGAGGAGTGAATGTTCTTCCAGCCTCACGGAACAGCCACAAACGAGGGAGCACGACAGTGTGCCAGTCTATGGCAGGCACTGTGGACAGGGGGCGGGGTGTGCCAAGGAGGCACTGTCCCACCCCAGGAGCTCCCAGGCCCTGTGCTTTCTGCTACAGCTTTTCGTTTGCGAATGGAGGAGTGCAGAGAGGACTCCATGCTTCCTGAGGACATCCTCTCTGCCAGGCTCAGGGCACAGAGCAAGTACAGAGAGCGGCAGATCTTCCGTTTCTTTAAGTTTTCTGATGATACCATGTTCTCTCACCTCCTAGCCTTTGCACAAGCCATTCCCTATGCCTGGAATAGTCTCATTCCCCTGCTCTTTGCCTGTCTAACTCAATTTATTTTTCAAACCTTGTCTGCCTTTTACTATCCTTCCCTGCCTCCCTTCCTCCCTCCCTCCCTCCCTCCCTCCCTTCCTTCCTTCCTTCCTTCGTTCCTTCCTTCCTTCCTTCCTTCCTCCCCTGCTTCTGGAGCACTTACCATCTGCCAGGCTGTGCCAAGAATGTGGGATCCAGTAGTGAACAAGGCACACTTTGTCTCTGTCCCCTGGGAGCTTACGGATTCTTAGGAGAGGAAACAGCCAATTAAACAATTTCACACACACACACACACCAAAAAATACAGTAATTTAAGTCTCAATGAACATAAGAGGGACAGAAACAGGGCTGAGACAGAAGGTGGAGTCGGGGCACTCTTGGAAGAGGCAACACCACGTGCACAGCTCAGAGGCAGGAAAGCAAATGGCTTATTAGGAGAGTGGTAAGGCCAGTGTGCTGGAGCGTTGGAAGGGAGGAAGCCAAGCGGGAGGAGAGAAGGTCTAGCTGGAGCAGTCAGTCTGGAGATCCTTTGTGGGGAAGCCAAGACTCCTCCCCCATGTCTCGGTGGGTGCTCCCCCTCTCTTTCCGCATCACAGCACATATCACACTGGATCATCCCTGCTCATTTCTCTGACCCCCCCCCCAAAGAAACCGCAAATTCCTAAGGACAGAGACCACTTCCTGTAAGTGCTGTACTCTTTATTCTTTTTTTTTTTTTTAAGATTTTATTTATTTATTTTGAGAGAGGTGGAGGGTGAACGGGAGGGGCCGAGGGAGAGAGAGAATCTCAAGCAGACTCCACTCTGTTGGCGGAGCTGAACCAGAGACAGGACTTGATCTCACAACCATGAGATCATGACCTGAGCTGAAATTAAGAGTCAGACACTTCACGGACTGAGACACCCAGGCCCCCCCACTTTTTAAAAAAAATTTATTATTTTTTTAAGGAATCCACACCCAACATGGGGCTCAAACTTACAACCCTGAGATCAAGAATTGCAAGAGTTGCAACACTGACTGAGTCAGCCAGGCACCCCTGTACCCTTTCTCCCAGACTCACAGCATGAAGCAAAATACTTCTCTTCCACAGAGCTGCCAAACACTGTCTCTCCGGTCAGCCCCGTTTCAGTTATGAGCTCCACCATTCCAACAGCTGCTCAAACAAAATACGTAGGAATCTTCGCGGACACCTTGATTTCAATCTCTCTCCTCTTGGTGTCCCTTCTATGTCTTGCGCCATCGCTTGGGCTGCCTCGGGAGCTGCTCTGATGCCCTCTTTTCTACACCCCCCCCCATCATAAATGTTGGCAAGTAATTTTTTTTTAACCATGTAGATTGAAAAGCAAAACAAAAACAAAAGCACAGTCACTTCCCACTGTGCTTAAAATAAAATCTTTTTCCTGGCCTACAAGTCCCTGCCGATCTGGCTGTGCCTGGGTCTGAGCTCCTGTCCTACACTCTCCCCTTTGCTTTTTTTTTTTTTTTTAAGATTTTATTTATTTATTTGACACACAGAGAGAGATTACAAGGAGGCAGAAAGGCAGACAGAGAGACAGGGAGAGGAGGAAGCAGGCTCCCTGGTGAGCAGAGAGCCCGATGCGGGCCTCGATCCCAGGACCCTGAGATCATGACCTGAGCCAAAAGCAGAGGCTTTAACCCACTGAGCCACCCAGGCACCTACCCCTTTGCTTTTTTACCACAACTCTCTCTCTCTCTCCCCCTCCCTCCCTGT
>LNAC01000074.1:815590-842188 GCA_002007465.1 Ailurus styani | reverse complement strand
CCCTGTGCTGTTCCCTCCTTGTTTGTTGGTTCAGTTATTTACCATCAGTCTTCAGAGGTAAACGGTGTGAGAGCAGGGAAGTCATCTGCCTCACTTGCAGCTGTAGCCGTGGAACCTGGCACATCAGAGGCCTTCAGGGTTTGGGTGTTGAATGAAAGAATTTATTTATCTTTTTTATATGCCAGGCTCTGTTCTAAGCACTTTGCATGTAGGCTCTGAATAAATCTCGCAGTGGCAGCCCTGAGAGGCCGCCCTGAGAGACGAGTGGCCGCTTGGAGAGGTGAAGTGACCCACCGGAGGTCATGCAGCGAGGACGTCATGGAGCCTGGCTTCAAACCAGCCTGTCCCCCAAGACCACACTAGCAGTTACAAGGATGTGCTAATCCCTGTATCAAGCTGTCATGTCATAAGAATGAGTGAATGAACAGACACATGATAAACAACTGGACGGGGTGGCATGCTTGAATGACACACAGTCCCTCCCTTCAGAAGCTCACCGTCTTTAACTCCTTGGGTCTCTGTTCAGAAGCAGGAAAAGAAGGGAGCACTCTCAGTGTCTGCGGGATCATTGTGGGTGATGTCCTGCACCCAGTGGCCCTCCTGGTTCTCTGCTCTGCCCAGCGTGGCTGCCATATCAGGCTGGGCAGTGGGGGACACCGGGTAGTAGCCCGGTAGCTGTGGGCTGCCCCCCCACCTCACAGGGCAGCTCTGCTATCTTGTGTCTCTGCCTGGCTGCCCACCCGCCTGCCAGCCAGAGCTTCTGAGCTCATCAGTCATACCGCCGTGCTCTGCCAAGCTGTGTCTGAGGAAGAGAAGTCAGCTGAAGATGGAATGGGCCTCAGGCTCAGGAGGGAATGGAAGGCACTGGGGTGGTGGGGAGAGGGGAGGAGGCCCAGAGAGACAGCCAAGGTCTGGATCAGTCCCTGGCTCTGCTAAGGAGGGTGGACTGGGAGAGGAGGCAGGGGCAGGGTTCCCATTAGAAAAGCAGGGGGGTGAGCAGAAGCGGTGGGGAAAAGGCTCGGGCTGGGGTAGTTCCCCATTGTGACTGAAATTCAGTCTCCTCTGGTGCCCAGGGAGTGGACTGACAGCTCTGGGAGGGCGGGCAGTTTGTGGGGAGGATTCCAGCAGGCTCAGCTGCCCTCCCACGCTGCTTGGCGGCGCCCTGCAGCTCAGCTCCCCAGCACCCCCCTGCTTCCTCACCCCCGTGGGGCGGGGAGGGCCGGAGAGGCTGGCGTGGGGCGGGGAGGGCCGGAGAGGCTGGCCGTCTGCAGCTTCACCTCCCTCTCCTTCCTCAGGAAGGAGCCGCTTGGGATTGGGATTTGCGCTCTCTCCCCGGAGAGGTTCTGCTGAAAGTCAAGATGTCTGAACTGAAAATTCCGTAGAGATGAAGCCTCAAGTCCAGAGAGGCAAATCGGCAGGCTTTTGTTTTTGTTTTGCTTTTCAGTCTGCAAAGTTTTGAAAAAAAAAAGAAAGAGTTGGTTGCCAACATTGTAACAGGAATAGATTGCACATAAAAATCTGATTTCTAGTTTGCCTGAAAAAATTCAAAGATCTGGCAGCTCTGGGCCGGCTTTCCCAGAGCTGAGTAGAGGTGGCTTCCCACAGAGCCCACCTTGGTGCTCAGCCCTCTGTGCTCCCTCCCAGGCTTGGAGCGGGCTTGGATTTTTCCACCCCTCGCCTATTCCAGACCGCTCCCCGAGGAAAGTGAGCCCACAGTGGGCCAGGGATGGGAGCAGGGTCCCAGGAGTGAACACCCTGGGGCTGGCGGGTCCCCTGGTCTCCTGTCCCAAGGCTGCCTCTGAGGAGCTGTGTCATCGCGGACAAGTAACCCGAGAACCTACAGGCCGTGGAGACAGTGGCAGTTCCCTGTGAGGAGTAAACATGCAGCTTGTCCTTTGTATGTGTACAAGGAAGAGGCTCTTAATCTTGAATAGTAATTTGTGTGGTAAGATATGAACGCTACAGTTAATACTGCCTCCCCCACACAGACCACCCCCACCCTCAGTGGCTTAAAACAACGTTGAATTACTGTCTCTGGCAGCGGTGTGTGTGCCTTGGTTCAGATGGGTGGCTTTCACCGGGGTCTCCGGTGTGGCGGCACCGTGGTCACACAGTGGCCAGGGGTGCGGTCATCTGAAGCTCGGCAGGAGCTGAACGTCTCAGGTGGCTTTCTCACACAGCCGGCATTTGCTCTTAGCTTTCCGCTGGAGCTCAGATGGGGCCGTGGCCCACAGCGCCCCCATGGGGCCTCTCCCTGCGGCTTGGGCTTCTCCCAGCGGGGTAGCTGGGGGCTGAGAGGGTCCCAGAGGAAGCAATCAAAGAGGACCAGATGTAGCTGCCTGACCTTTGATGTGTGTGGGGGGGGCGCACTTGTACCATTCGTTATTGGTCTCAGCAGATATAAACCCACTGAGATCGAACGAGAGGGGACACAGACGCCACCTCGCAAAGAATGCTGGGGCCATCTTTTAAAACTATCACGACATGTATATAGAAGCTGAGGAAGTCTCCCTTCCACCCCCTTGCCCCAGGGCTGAATTACCCTCCCTAGCAGCAACCACTAATCGACTTCTGTGTGTCTTCCCAGGGAGAGTCCATACATAGTCATACTGGACACAAGAGCTAGACCGATACAGATATCCATAGTATTGACTCTGGTTAGCCCAACGCTGTCCTAACTCGGGAACCAGGTGGATTCAGATAGCCTTGCGCGTAAGCTCTTGGCTGTCAAACTCTTGCTATTTGCTATCTGAAATGAAATGCAGGAGTCAAAGATTCCATAATGCAGCATCCCCTGCTCTCTGAACCCTCATTATCTGAATTCAGAAACCAAACAGACTTGGATAGCAATAGATACTTGTGTAAGTATACATAAAAACACCTCTCTCCCACCCGAAATGTTAGCATACTAGGCACACTGTTCCATACCTTGCATTTTTCAGTTAACAATCTATCTAGAAGATCAGCCTATTTGAGCAGGGTCTCATTCCTTGTAAGAGCACAGAGCATTCCATTGTTCACAGGAACCATAATTTGTTTAATCAAATTGGCCACTGCCTTTTCTCCTAGTTTCTGATCATTGTCATCCACACTAGAGTGAGTAACCTTGTCCAGAAGTTGTTATGCCCTTGCATAAGATTATCTGTGTGATAAATACCTAGAGGCAGAATTCTAGGTCGAAGGGCAGGTTTCCAGTGACCATCTCTCTTACATCCCAGCAGGACAGGCTCAGAACCGCCCCCCCCTCCCCCCGCAACCTTCTGCTGTTGTGCCCTGGCTCCTGCTGTCACCTGTGGGATCCTGCCTGCTTCAAGGACAGCAGGTGGCAGCTGCCTCCTAGCTCCTCGCGGAGGGGGTTTGGGGGCCTGCAGTGGGGAGGGGAATGAGAGGACTCTCCAGGGACAGAGATGATGGCCTTTGCAAAAGGAGGACATGGGGAGCTGGGAGGCCCCTCACCCACTTGTTTGCCTCCTGATTTTCAGCAGCATTTGTGTCTGTCGGTCTCAGACCCCAGGGTAGTTGCAGAGGAGATGCAGGCTGTTCTGCCTTTAAAGAGAATGAGAGCTCGCTTCTTGTGGCAGGGCCTGCACCCAGCTGTGCAGAGCTGTCTGTAGAAGCTTCCAGATGTGCAAAGGCCACGAGGCAGAGGTATCATCAGGAGCACCAGTTGCTCCTTCCCTTGCTTTTCAGTGTCACAAGTTGCTCCCAGCGGCTGGGTGCTACTCCTGTGCTCCCCACAGCACCGAGCCAGGAATCAGGGACCTGCAGTCGTGCTCCCACAATGTGTCTTCCATTCCCATTTACCGCACCAGTGTCCTTACGTGCCCGGCATTTTGATGAGGCGGCTGTGCAGCGGTTCCTTGCCCTTCCCTGGCTGGCCTCAGCATCTAGGGCTCAACTACATTCCCCAGGCTCCCCTGCTCACTGGTTTCCTATTGAGTTTGGCCAGTTGGGAGGGGTGGGCGGTCCCGGTCAGGATGCATCGCCAGCACCAGCACCTCTGCAGTCTGTGGTAGTGACTCCGCAGGACGGCCCCTTCCTTCAGTGTCCTAGCTCCAACCTCCCCCCCCACCTCCCCACTGCCCCCACCCCTGCCCCTGCCCGGGGGTGGGCATGGCTCTTGGGTCGCAGTGATACCGACTCAGCCCCGGGTGGACAGTGGGTGAACAGTGGTTTCCTATCGTTGTTACCCTCTACGTTGCCCCCACCTGTCCTTGGTTTCCATCTCTGCTAGCCTCCCTAACTAGTTGCTTATCTTAACTCCTCCTCTTGAGCTCTCTGCCCTGGGTTTCGATTTCCTGCCTGGATCACTACTGATGGATGGGTGAGCATGTGGAGGCATTTGGTCGGAATGCCTGGGTTCAAATCCCAGCTCGACCGCATACTAGTTGTGAGTCCCTGGGCAAGTCCTCGACCTCTCCATGCCATAGTTCCTTCATCGGTAAAGTGAGAATAATACTAGCACCCATCTCCTTGGCTTATTGTCAAGGTTCATTCAACCAATAGTTTGTAATGTACTTAGAACAATGCCTGGATATAGTAAGCATAACAGTAATATTAGGGTTTGTTTTTGTTTTATTTTGTTTTTTCCCTCTTTCATCTAGTCCTCACAACTTCTCTGAACGGGACGGGACTATCACTGTCCTGATTTTCCAACATGGAAATGGAGGCCAGAGAGGTGAAGTGACTAAGGCCACACAGCTGTAGTGACAGGATTTGGACAAGGCCAGTCAGATTCCAGTTGATGCCCACTCTAGCATTCTGCCATTCAGATCACATTCGGTGGCCAGGCTGGGGACCTGGGCACAGTTGCCATAGCTCCCAAGCTGACTGGCAGGCACTGGGTGGTTTGGCCCGCCTGTCACCATACCCATCACCCCCAGCCCATCTTTGCAAATGGGAAGCCAACACAGCCAGCAGCCCATTCCCCAGCTTAGGAGGAAAGGGGTGAGTCTGTGTTCTGGAAGGGAAAGAGGTGGTGGCAAAGGAAGCATAGGACCATTTTCAGCCTCTCCATTGTTGTGACCATTCACTGAGCACTTCTTATGGTGGCAGATACTCAGCTCACGGCTTTTCATGACAAATGACTTAAGATTTTTTGATCTGCATATAATGAAACCCACCTCAGTTGGCTTCAGGAAAATGCTAGTGAGTTGGTTCCAGGAGCTGGGAAGTCAGGAGTGGATTTGGCTTCAAGCTGTGCATGGTGACGTATACCATGCCATCATCACCTTCGTCATTATCAGCAGCAGCACCACCATCTTGGCTCTGTTTCCTTCTAAGAAGTAATTTCATCCACAGACGGATGGGCTTTTTCCAAACTCAAGTTCTCCAGCTGAGGAACTTCAGGCAGGAGAGATCCTTCCCCAAGGCTGACTCTGGTTGACCTGTGGGAATTCTGAGTACCCCCTTAGGACCCATCCCTGTTGTCAAGAAGGGGATATCAAAATCAGCTAGTATGACCAACGCCCCATTCCTATGTCCAGGAAGAGGCCAGGACTCTGTGACTGAAAGTCTCAACAGACTACATAGAACAATCTAGATCCCAAGGAAAGGGAAATCTAAAAAAAGAGTAAATGAATGAATTCATGACTGTGTCACTGGTTATGCATTACTTTATTTAATCTGTACTATTATTAGCTTCATTTTTTTAGAGGAGCAGTCAGGCACAGAGAGGTTGGAGTAAGAAGGCTGCTTTTACCCATGATAGTTCCTGCCCTCACAGGCCCAGCAGGGCTCAAGGACACGGGTGGGAAGGGGAGAATCTAGGAGGAATGAGGAGTGGGAGAGAAGATGGCAGACTTTGCTTTGGGCCCTGCCTTCAGGGACCTACAGTTATTTCCAACAGGAAGACCCAAGCTTTCTCTGTGGGCAAGGAGCTCAACAGTAATTATGCTCAAGGACTCTGTTGCTTCTTCCTAGACCCAGGACCCTGACTAGGGATCCGCCAGCTTGTTTTCTTCTCTGTGGGGCTGACTCAGGCTTTGCCCTGGGCTCAGGCTTAGGGCTGAGCTATGTTGCTTGCTGTCTGTGCATTTGTGCATGCAGGAAACTGTCCTCCTCAAGGCCAGAGTGTCAAAGCCTAGCCGCCCTGTTCCTGATGGAAATCCCCTGCACCTCTCCCGGATCCAACTCTGTGCCAGACAGTTCCTCTGACAGGCCACAGCCTCTCCCGTCTCCTGGAGCCTCTGTCTCATGCTGTTCCTCTCGTCTACCTGGAATGCACTTCCCCTACCCTCCATCCAGCTGACTCCTCAACATATGGAATTCAGCTCGGGTCACTTCCTTCAGGAAGACCTTTTGACGTGCCTGCTGCAGCTCTCCTCCTGGTATAGCGGCCTCTTCCCTGTGCTAATTTTTACGCTAGCACTAATCACATTCTGATGAAATTCCTTTTACTGGTCTGTTTTCGTCGCCAAATCCTCAGATCTCTCACAGTAAGAACTTCATTTCTGAACATAGTTGGTGCTCCATAACAGAGTGTCGAATTAACAGATGAATTAATAAAGGGCACCCCGGGGGCTGGTGGCATTTGCTTTGCGGGTCTGGGTGTGGACCAAGACTGTGTGGGGTATGCCTGGGGGTAGAGGCAGGCCAGGCACGCGGCCAGGATCTTTGAGTCTTCGTGGGCACAGCCCTCTGATTTCAGGCAACCGAGGCAGGTCTTCGGAGGCTCAGGTCTCTGCTGGCTTCTCTTTGCCCTAAGAAATAGATACAGTAACAATTATTTCTTAGGTAAATTATAGAGTAAATCATAGACCTATGTGGAATAGTGGTCATGGAAGCTGATGTCAAAGGGAGATTTTTTTTTAAATTTTATTTATTTATTTGACAGAGAGAGATCACAAGTAGGCAGAGAGGCAGGCAGAGAGAGAAAGAGAAGCAGGCTTCCTGCTGAGCAGAGAGCCCGATTCGGGCCTCGATCCCAGGACCCTGAGATCATGACCTGAGCCAAGGCAGAGGCTTAACCCACTGAGCCATCCAGGCGCCCCAAAGGGAAATTTTTTGACTATCTAAAACTTTTCCTGGGGCACTTGGGTGGCTCTGTTGTTTAAGCATCTGCCTTCAGCTCAGGTTGTGATCTTGGGGTCCTGGGACCAAACCCTGCTCGGCAGGGAGCCTGCTTCTCCCTCTCCCTCTCCCTCCCCCCTGGTGGTGTGCTTTCGCTCTGTCAAACAGACAAATAAAATCCTTTTTAAAAAACAACAAAAATAACAACAAACTTTTCTTATACCCTGTTAGGCTCATTTTTGAGGCCTGCAAATTAAACTGAAAAAAAAAAAAAAAGAGAGAGAGATTTGATCACATCCAGACAGGAATTCACAGAAAAAAATGACTGAAGGCGGTGGTTAGAATTTGGGATTCCCACACCGTGTTCATCGGGGAATGGGAAGGAGAAGGCACTTACAGGAAAACAAAGGCTTTCAGGAAAGATAAAGGGGCCCTCAGGAGGCAGGCGAGATGATAGTTTGTGACTTTGGTTAGGTGTTGTCTAGTCTCTACTCAGTCTTTCTTGGTTGCTTCCCAGAAGGGATTTAGGACAATGGAGTTCTGTGGGGAGGCTGTGCATTCAGGCAGATAAGTCATATCGAGAATTAAATGCCTTCTGCTGCCCCAAATAATTCTGGTGCCACAGTAGCATGTCCTTGACCCCTTCACTGAAAAGTCCAGGGATTATGGGGTGCCTGGCTGGCTGTCTCAGCCAACAGAGGATGTGACTCTTGATCTCAGGCTGTAAGTTTAAGTCTCACATTGAGCATAGAGCTTGCTAAAAAAGAAAGAAAAGAAAAGAGAAAAAAAAAGGAAAGAAGGAAGAAAAGAAAAGAAAAGAAGGAAAAAAAAAAAAGTCCAGGAATTAGATACTGCAGCAGTTAAAGCTGAATCCAGGGGTTCAACCCCTTCTGTCAAGTCTTAGGTCTCCATCGCTCTCTTATACACATCAGTTAATTAATCTGTTCCACTCTCCCTTCCTCCTCCTCTAATTCTCTCCCTCTCGTTCCATGCGGTCTCATGTGATGGCTTCGTCTCGAGAAAGCTCCTCCCATGGCATGGCCAGATGCTCTCCAGCACCTCCAGATGTGCACCAAACCAGTTGCTGGCAATTCCTTTTTTCCCCGAGTTCCAGCAAAATTCCTTGGGTCGGATCTCACTGGACCCAGCAAGCGGAAAAATAAGCTGACGAGCCACTCCAGGCCTGGCACACGTGCCCGCCGTGGAGCCTGGCAGGTAGAAAGGCCAGGTCAGCCTCACCCAAACTGCATGGAGTAAGAGTGGAGGAGGGGTGGTTTCTGGAAGGATGACGAGGGTGCTACTAATAGAAGGAGTGGAGTGGATTCCAGGCAAAGGAAAACCACAGATGTCCTTTATAGAGAGAGAAGTCTACAGTGAGAAAAGCTGAATCATAGTCGTGGAATCACAGAGATGCAGAAGGCTGGAGCTGAACAGCCCCTTAAAAATGGACTCATGAAGCCCTTTTTGTGACAGCTGCTTGTCTAGTGCCCCAGGGAGTTCCATGCTGTCGCTGGCTGAGGCCTGTGTCCTGGGCAGCCTGGGGTTAGGGGGAAGGGTCCCCCTGGTATTCTCCCTCCTTCCTCACTGCTCTTCCGCTGGAAGATTCTGGGTCACAGCTGCCCACCAAGGCCTTGTTCATGCTCCTTCCCGGTGAGCTCTGGGCTCTGGCCATCTGCCAGCCTGGCAGTCAGCCACGCCGACCATGGGCTATACACTCCCTCCTTGACACAGAGGCCCAGTCGGGAAGACATCCGGGGCTCCTTGGGAGATAGAAGCCAGCCAGGAAACAGGGAGCAGTACAGCCTGAGGCAGAGGCCTGGGGCCCTGCGCAGGCCTAAGCTGCTGTCTCCCCTCCCCTCCCTCTGCCAGCCCTGGGAGCCAGGGCCTGCCACTTCAACCACAAACTGGAGCATCCTGTTCAGACCTGTTCAGACACTTCTGGGGCTTGGGGCCATTGTGTTTCTCCCCAGTGAGAGCTGAAAGCAAGAGGAAGAGACAGTTAACCTAAACAAAGCTCTACAGAGTGGGACGGCCGGCTTTCCTCTCCCTGTCCCCCAACTCTCTGCTCAACCCGCAAAGGTTTGGAGGCTCAGAGGCTGAACTGGATCTCAGAGAGATTCCTCTGTGGCTCCTGCCATCCATCCATCCTTCATGTCCTCCTTCCCGCTTCCCTTCCCCCTTCACTTCTCACACAGAATGTTCCAGCAAAAAGGGTGCTTTAAAAACACCAACTCCAGAGATGGCAGACTGGCGGCTCACAGTTCAGAACATGTTGTATTTGGCCCTCCCACTGTTTAAGAAAAATTTGAGCCAACATTTTGAAAATTGGGAGATTTTACATAAAAATTCACATGTCTAGCGTCTGTAGAAAGCTACGATCTGATCACACTGGGCCTGTGGGTCCACATGGCCCCAACTGGTGATGCTGTGTCAGCTGCTCCTGTGTACAGGGAGGGGCCTACAGTCCCCTTTTGTCCCCTCCACCGAGATCAAGTGCCAGTTTCCATTTTCCTTCACTCTTGCCATTTTTGTTTTTATTACTTTAGATAGTTTGCCTACATGGCACCATCAGAAATAGGAAATGAAAGACGGGCAGAGTGGCAGGTCTTAAGGAAATCAGAAGAGAAATGTTTCTGTCATTAGCCTGGCCCCAGTGAGCATTTGGGTTTGCAACCCCAACCTCATCAACACCTGAATTTTGCAGAAAGACTAATCTGGGCTGAGAACCATGCGTCTAGTGCAGTCTCTTGACCAAGGATGCCTACTGAGCCAGTGGAAAGGTGTCTGAGCCTGTATTTCTTGGATGGGGAGGGGGCTTTAGGTGGCTTTAGGTTCCCTCCATCCCTCCCATCTTCAGCAAGGAGGAGGACATCCTTTTTTTTTTTTTCAAGATTTTATTTATTTATTTCACAGAGGGAGAAAGATCACAGGAGGCAGAGAGGCAGGCAGGGTGGGGGGGAGCAGGCTCCCTGCTGAGTAGGGAGCCCGATGCGGGCCTCGATCCCAGGACCCTGAGATCATGACCTGAGCCGAAAGCAGAGGCTTTAACCCACTGAGCCACCCAGGCACCCAAGGAGGAGGACATCCTTTCTGAAGCAGCATCACCCTTGTCTCTGTGCCTCTGGCTTAAAGAGGGAGCCTTTGCAGAGGAGACCAGGCGCAGAATGATGGGTCTGGGACGCCTGCTGTCAGAAGCCTTTCAGGAAGGAGGGGTGGGGTGGGACGGACGGAGGGCTGTCAGCAGTTGTGAAGAGGTGTCTGGGAGCGGAGAGCTGACTTGTTTTCTGAGGCTGCGGGCTCTGTGCACTGGTCTCTGGGAGACAGACGTCATCTCACCAGACAGAAGTTTTCACTGAACCTTGCTGTTTGAAGAAGGAGCTGCCGGGGAGGGCCAGAAGTTCCCACTCTTGGAGATGGTCAAGCAAGACTGAAGCCTACTGTGGGGATTTTCTAGGGAGATAAGAGGTAGAGGGTTTGGGTTGGGCTGAGGTTACTTTTTGGAGGTTCTCTGAGAAGTAGCGGAGGTTTGGGGCCCCCCTAAAATCACAAAGAGTTGTGTGTCTGGGAAAGTATTTATGGCTCTTTTTCAGATTCCCAAAGGCTCACCTGAGCCAACAGGTAGGTTATTGTGCAAATGGGCAGGCAGTTGGCCAAGAGACGGGACAGTGCAAAGCAAGGAGCGCAGGACTGCCCTCCCCTGGGTCCCGCTCCCCGCCCCGTCGTTGCCCGTCAGTGGCATGGTGCCAGCGGCCCCTCAGCGAATCTCTCTCTGCCTCTGTTTCTGCATCTGTAAGACAAGGATAATAATGGCACCTACTTTGTAGGCTTCTTTTATTTTATTTTATTTTTTATTTTTTTATTTTAAAGATTTTATTTATTTATTTCACAGAGGGAGAGAGATCACAAGGAGGCAGAGAGGCAGGCAGAGAGAGAGGGGGAAGCAGGCTCCCTGCTGAGCAGAGAGCCCGATGTGGGCCTCGATCCCAGGACCCTGAGATCATGACCTGAGCCGAAGGCAGAGGCTTTAACCCACTGAGCCACCCAGGCGCCCTGTAGTCTTATTTTATTTANGATCATGACCTGAGCCGAAGGCAGAGGCTTTAACCCACTGAGCCACCCAGGTGCCCTGTAGTCTTATTTTATTTATTTATTTTTTTTTTAAAAAAGATTTTTATTTATTCATTTGACACAGAGAGAGAGATTACAAGTAGGCAGAGAGAGAGGAGAGAGGAGGAAGCAGGCTCCCCGCTGAGCAGAGAGCCCGATGTGGGCCTCGATCCCAGGACCCTGGGATCATGACCTGAGCTGAAGGCAGCGGCTTTAACCCACTGAGCCACCCAGGTGCCCTGTAGTCTTATTTTAAAGGTTAAGTGAACTTACAACAATAGTTGACACAGGATTAACTGTTATTGTTGCTAATATTCCTTTCAACTCTGAGCATCTACTGTAAACAGATTCATGCCTCTTGAATGTGTGCATACCTGGCAAGGCTTATTATAGTCTTGCATTTTTGCAGGAGGTGAAGCTGTGACCTTAGGCAGGACATTTTTTTTTTTTTTAAGATTTTATTTATTTATTTGAGAGAGAGAGAGCAGCAGACAGAGGGAGAGGGAGAAGCAGGCTTCCTGTTGAGCAGAGAGCCTGATGTAGGGCTTGATCCCAGGAGCCTGGGATCATGACCTGAGCTGAAGGCAGACGCTTAAACGACTAAGCCATCCAGGCGCCTCATGGGAGAGAAAGTCTCAAGCAGACTCCCCTCTGAGCTCAGAGCCCTACATGGGACTTGATTCCACGATCCTTAGATCATGACCTGAGCCAAAACCAAGAGTTGGCTGCTTAACTGACTGAGCCACCCAGGTGCCTCTATTTATTTATTATTTGTTAAAGTGATCTTTACACCAAACATGGGGCTTGACTCATGACCCTGAGATCAACTCATGTGCTCCACCGACTGAGCCGGCCAGATCCCCCTGCTTAGAACTTTCTTAACATGGCCTTAGTTCAAACTAAGTTAAAGTTAGGTAAACTTCTTCCTTTTTTTTTTTTTAAAGATTTTTATTTATTTATTTCACAGAGGGAGAGAAATCACAAGGAGGCAGAGAGGCAGGCAGAGAGAGAGAGAGGGGGAAGCAGGCTCCCCGCCGAGCAGGGAGCCCGATGCGGGCTTCGATCCCAGGACCCTGAGATCACGACCTGAACCGAAAGCAGAGGCATTAACCCACTGAGCCACCCAGGCGCCCAAAGTTAGGTAAACTTCTTATGGTCTTAATTTCTACAGCTCTTAAATGGGAGTCATGACAGCTCCTACTTCATAGGATTGCTTTAAAGATTAAATAACATAATTCATTTAAAGCATTCGACTGGTGAGACTATGAGAAAGTATTCACCAAACATTAGACCCTCATTCTGGGTGGGACGTTCTTGGTGAAGCTCCTATAACCACAAGGGACGGGTGTGCTGCACTGTCTGTACTAAGTCCCAGTCATCACCCTGTACATTCCTGAGATTTACTGTTTACATGTACAGGCCCCCCTCTTAGACCTAAGGCTCTTGGGGACAAGAAACAGCGGCCACCGTGGATAGTGGACAGAGCACGAACCAAGAACAATGAGTTCCAGTCCAGGCTCTGGCACTAACTGGCACTCTCTCTGCTTCATCTCAACATTTCATTTGTATGAAAATGTAGCTAAGGGCACCTGGGTGGCTCAGTGGGTTAAAGCCTCTGCCTTCGGCTCAGGTCATGATCTCAGGGTCCTGGGATCGAGGCCTGCATCGGGCTCTCTGCTCAGCAGGGAGCCTGCTTCCTCCTCTCCCTGTCTCTCTGCCTACCTCTCTGCCTACTTGTAATCTCTCTCTGTGTGTCAAATAAATAAATAAAATCTTTAAAAAAAAAAAGAAAGAAAGAAAATGTAGCTAAGAATTACTCAGGCAGTCCCTTGTGCTGATCACTGCTTAAAATGATTCAAGGAGACAATTTAGGTGATACAAACACATTTATTTAACACTTCATGAAACAGGCAGTCTTGTTCCCGAGGGCCCAGAGAACAGCAAAATGGGGCAGAAGGCAGGAAGTTTTTGTAGGGTAAAGAAGAAGCGACAAGGAAGAGAAAAAAAGAAAATGAGTAAGGAACAGGAAATGAGTGTAGAGCCCAGAGCTCGCTTGGCCTCCGGGGATTTGCTGCCTGGATATACGGCATTTCAGGTCTGGCAGAGCATTTACACCGACGCGAAAGTAGCCTCAGTTTTGTCTCGCTGACTTGGCTCCCCCAGGCAGGAGTGGCTCCATGTTGGGCCTAGAAATTGATTTCAGCAGCACACTGTGCTGACCTTTATGTGACTAATCTCACTGAACCACAGGATAACTTTGTAAAGTACCTAGTAGTATTCTGAGTCTGTTTTATAGATGGGGAAATTGAGGCTTGGAGGTTGACTGCAGAGCACACAGGAGGTAAGGGTTGGAGCTAGTTTTGGACCCAGAGCCTATGTATTTCACTGTTTAACACAATGATTTCCAAGACCTCAATATGCCAACCCCATATGCAGCCAAGAGTCCAATCCTAGAAAAGCCAATCTGACTCTGAGCCATTTTATTCTCCCCACTCTACCTTATCTACCTCACATCTCTCTGCTTCCTGCTTCTACCCTCAGCACTTCTGGGTTGCCTGGATACTGGGTTCCAGCAAAAGAGCTCCTGGTACCGAAAGCCCTCATTCTATTTTCTTTTTTAGGCCCTGGAGAGATGAACTGCTCTTGGTCCTCATAGCTAAATATACCTCCCTTAGGCTGATGGCTTCTCAAAAGCTACCAAAATAATTTACCTAAAGTGCCCATTTGTTGTGTGCTGATTTGAATAAATGAAGCTTGATCTCATCCCAGAGTGACTCGGGAGTGCCCTTTATTTCACAAACGTTTATTAAATGCCAGTAATGTGCTGGATCTGGCCCTAGCTGTGGGGCCGGAGTGGATGAGTTACTCTCTAGCGGAGGAAGGAGGGAGAATGAAACCAACAGGTACCTCCAGGAACAACTGCAGAGAAGGATAAACACCACAGAGGTGAGAGCACCCCGTGACTGAGTGAGAGCCTGAAGAGGCGTGCTTGGTGTGGAGAGGGTTCTCTGAGGCAGTGTGGCTGCCGGCGGGTTTGAAGTCCAGCATGGCCAGCATTCCACAGACGACCTCCAGGAGGAAAGTATCACAATCTTTATTTTACCGAGGATGAATGAGCCTTCCAGAAGGTAAAACCTTGCCTGTGTTGCAAAGCTCAGAAGTGGCTGGCTGGGATTTGAACTACATCCCTTGTGCTCCAAGTCTGTTAACTTCCCTGGTGTTGTGTTCACGTCGCTATGAAATGAGTGGGTTAGAGTAAGATGACTTCTAAAGGTCTTTCTTCTAAAATCACATATATGGTTGGGGGGGGGATGTGGTGTGCGCCGAGGTGGCTCAGTAGGTTAAGTGTCTGATTCTTGATTTCAGCTTAGGTCTTGGATCTTAGGGTTGTGAGTTCAAGCCCCGTGCTGGTCATAGAGCTTATTTAAAAATAAATAAAAATAAATAAAATAAAATCATATATATGAAGAACATACAGAGGAGATCTGGTGGCAATGGATGCCCCTAAGAGCAGGTGCTCTGGCTGTTCTCTGTGTGAGGAATAAAACACTCATTATGACAAGAAAGCGGGGAGGTCCAGGCTTACTAATGTTCTGCCTGTGCACTGGGGTTTTGGAGAAAACATATCAATGATTTAGCAGCTGCTGAAACAGGTCAGCAGTCAAGATACCAATGCCTCCCACCCAGAAATTCCTGCCTTGAGAAGATAAAGGACCTGGGACAGTCTGCGAAGGGCTCACCTAGGCAGGCCCCCAGGAGCTCATGCTAAGGGTGTAGAGCCTTTCTCTAGAGCTTTACAATCTGGTGGTTTCAGGCTCACAGGAGCTATAGTTTCTGCTTCCCCAAGCTTCCCCATCCAACTCTATGGCAAAATCTCATGCCAGCATCAGCTCAGCTGTGAAAGGGTCCCTGTCCAGACCACAGACAGGGTTAGCCAACTTGCTTGCTCCTGCTTCCCTTGCTCTGCTTCCTGCCTTTATTAGAATACTTCTAGGAAAAAAAGTGATGATAATGAATATCTATTATGCCCTGTCCTAAGAGGCCTTATAAAATGATCTCCTTTAATTTTCTTTCTTGTGGTGGTGATAATGTATGTAACATAAAAATTTACCATTTTATTTTATTTTTTAAAGATTTTATTTATTTGACACAGAGAGAGAGATTACAAGTAGGCAGAGAGGCAGGCAGAGAGAGAGGAGAGAGGAGGAAGCAGGTTTTCCGCTGAGCAGGGAGCCCGATGTGGGCCTCGATCCCAGGACTCTGGGATCATGACCTGAGCTGAAGGCAGAGGCTTTAACCCACTGAGCCATCCAGGTGCCCAAAAATTTACCATTTTAGGGGGCACCTGGGTGGCTCAGTCATTAAGCATCTGCCTTCACTTCGGGTCATGATCCCAGGGTCCTGGAATCGAACCCTGTATCGGGCTCCCTGCTCCACGGGAAGCCTGTTCTTCCTCTCCCACTCCCCCTTCTTGTGTTCCCTGTGCCTCTCTGTCAGAAAAATAAATAAAACCTTTAAAAAAATTCATCATTTTAGCTCTTTTTCTTTTTAGATGGAAACATTTTTTTTATTTTATTCAAGTATAATTAATGTACAGTGTTATATTAGTTTCAGGTGTACAAT
Source organism: Ailurus styani (assembly GCA_002007465.1). NCBI lineage: Eukaryota > Metazoa > Chordata > Mammalia > Carnivora > Ailuridae > Ailurus > Ailurus styani. Next base: position 826,447 of record LNAC01000074.1, on the reverse strand, counting down.
GTAATGATTCAATAATTCCATAAATTACTCAGTGCTCATCATGATAAGTGTACTCTTTGTCTCCATAACCTACTTCACCCCTCCCCCTCCTACTTTCCCTCTGGAAACTATGAGTTTGTTCTCTACAGTTAAAACTCTGATTTTTTTGTTTGTATCTTTTATTCTTTGTTCGTTTTTGTTTTGTTTTAGAGAGAGAGGGAGTGTGTGAGTGGGGTAGGGAGGGGCAGAGGGAGGGGCGAGAGAGAATCTTAAGCAGGCTCCACGCCCAGCATGGAGTCCAGTGTTGGCCTCAGTCTCACAACCTTGAGATCATGACCTGATCCAAAATCAAGAGTCAGACAGTTAACTGACTGAGCACCCATGTGCCCCTTTGTTTATTTGTTTTTTTCCCCCTAAATTCCACATGAGTGAAATCATATGGTATTTTTCTTTGACCAACTTATTTCACTTAGCATTATACCCTCTAGATCCATCCATGTTGTTACAAATGGAAAGATCTCATTCTTTTTTTGTGACTGAGTAATATTCTATCACACACACACACACACACATATATATACATATTCCATTATATATGTATGCACATATATACTTATGTGTATACACACACACACACACACGGCATTTTCTTTATCCATTCATCTATGGATGGACACTTGGGTTGCTTCCACATCTTGGCTATTATAAATAATGCTGCAATAAACACAGGGGTGCATATATCTTTTTGAATTAGTATTTCTATTTCCTTTGGGTAAATACCCAGCAGTGGAATTACTGGATCATATGGTAATTCTATTTTTAATTTTTGAGGCACCTCCATACTGTATTCCACAGTGGCTATGCCAATTTGCATTGCCACCAACAGTGTACAAAGGTTTCTTTTTCTCCACATCCTTGCCAATACTTGTTATTTCTCGTATTTTAGTTTTAGCTGTCTGACAGGTATGAAATGATACCTCATTGTTGTTTTGACTTGCATTTCCCTGATGATGTGTGATGCTGAGCATCCTTTCCTGTATCTGTTGGCCATCTGAATGTCTTCTTTGGAAAAATGTCTTTTCATGTCCTCTGCCCATTTTTAATTGTATTATTTGGTTTTTGGTGTTGAGTTGTGTAAGTTCTTTATTTATTTTGTATATTAGCCCAATATCAGATAGATCATTTACAAATATTTTCTTCCATTCAGTAGATTGTCTTCCATTTTAACTACTTTTTAAGTGCACAATTTAGCAGCATTAGGTACATTCACAACCAGCCCCTGGTTAATATCATTCTACAGTCTGTCTCTGAATCGGCCTATTCTGGCAAGCTCATGTAAGTAGAACACAAAATACTGTCATTTTGTGTCTGGCTTATTTTACTTAGCATTATGTTTTCAAGGTTCATTCATGTCATAGCATGTATGAAAATGTCATCCTTTTATAAAATTGAATAATATTCTATCATATGTATATGTCACATTTTGTTTATCTATTCATCCATTAATGGACATTTGGAACACTTCCACCTTTTTGCTCTTGTGAATCATGCTGCTATGACATGAGTGTACAAACATCTGTTCAGTTCTGTGCTTTTGATTCATTTGGGTATGTACCCAGAAATAGAATTACTGGAAGGTACCAGTATCATCTGCATTTTACAGACGGGCAAACCAAGGCTCAAAATAATTCATTTTCCCAAGGCCAGGAAGTGGATGAAAAGCAATGTCATCCTTGTTTTCTCGGACCTTACAATCTAGTGGGGAAAAGAAAGACATTAAGCAGCTAATTACACAAAATGTTACTCAGTCACAACTGTGGCAAGTGCTGGGTCTTCTCTTGTTCTACCACAGTTGGTCACCAAGCCCCTCACCTCGCCACAGCTCTCAAGTCGCCCTTCTTTGCTGCTGTCTGTGGCTGCTGCCATCAGCAGCCTCCCCAGCAGTCCCCCAGCTTCCATGCACGTCCCGCCCATTTTTCCTATCCCACCGCTCTGTGCCTTGCTTATGTGCCAATCTAAGACTGCCACTGAATCCATTAAGATTCTTCAGTGTCTTCCTGAGGTCCTACAAAAGGGCTTATCATTCCTGCTTTTTCCTGCTTACCTTCCCCTCTCTGTGACAGTAGGACTGAAGGTCAGGATGCACAGATCTCCAATGCAGCTCCATCTCAGGGCTTCTCCATCTTGAAACTACTGACATCTGGGGTAGGAGCATTCTTTATGTAGAGGCCTATCCCATCCATTGTAGGATCTTGAGCAGCATCCCTGATCTCTCCTCACTAGACACCCGTAGCACCTTCTTCCCCCAACTGTGACTACCAAAAATATCTCCAGACATTGCCAAAGGTCTCCTGGGACACAAGGTCACTCTACACCGATCCATTGTGGTTGTAGAAGCTTTTACCCACCTAGCAAACTCATACACACTCTTCAGGTGTCTCTCCTGGATGCTCCCGTCCAGCTTTATCTTGTGTTTGCCCTTCCCCTCTGCCAGACGCTGAACATCCTGAGAGCAAGGACCATGTCTAATTAATTCATCTTGGTGTCCCCAGCCCCCGGCTCAGTACCTGGCTCTATCCAAGCTGGACCCAGTACAGTTTGCTGGACGAAAGGATGAGTAAATGAAGTACAAACGGTCCATCTCTCTCTGGACCAACAGTGACTTCCTCTGGGGGAGAACAGTCCATCTCTGGGTTCCTAGTAGCCCCAGGAGAGCTTGCACTTGGGTAGATATTTCTGTTAACATCCACATTTACACACCCCTTATCATACTTTGCCATCACTAACCATTGACAGATGGGTTGCTGAGGGGAACAAAGACATGTGGGGGATGCCCTAACTTTTGAAGCTGTGAACAAAGGGACAGCATGGATAGTAGATTCAGGGCAGTGCTGCCCAACAGAACTTTCCATGGTAATGGAACTGTTCTAATAACCTATGGTCTTCAACCAGCCACATGTGGCTGTTGAGCACTTGAAATGTGGCAAGAGCAAATGAAAAACTAAAGTCTCTATTTTATTTAACGTTGAGTAACTTAAATCTAAATCTGTACAGGTCTGGAGCATTGGTTTCAGAGTCAATTCGGAGGCTTGAATTCTAGCCTCGCCTCCGACTTTAACTTACCTGTGTGGCCTTGGACAAGGAAGGGCTTTTCCTTCTCTGAGCCTCAGTTTCCCACTTTGTAAAATGAAGGATTAAGATTAGGATAGGGGTGACAAATAGGTTTCCTCCGGCATGCCAGTCTTCATGGATTGCTGGTGGCTGGCTGGAGCAGTCTGGAGAATTCTGAAGGTCTGTTTTGCCTGGAGGGAAGAGTGCAATGTCTGACAAGCCTGTGCGGTGGATCCTGAGGGGGTGCTGCGGGCTTAGGGCTCTAGGACTGAACTGTTCCTTCGCCCGCTGCCAGGAGTGCTGGAGTATTGTCAGGGCCAACTCAGCTGAGCCCCTCAGTAGGACTGGCCCTGTGCTGAAAGAGCATCACCCCACTGGTCCATGTTGGGGTCCACAATAGGGAGCAACTCTGCATGAGTCATTCCAGCTCCATCCCGAGCTCCATCATAATTCAACTTCTCCTTCGCCCCCCATCCTGCTTTGCTCCCTCCCGACAGCTGCTCTTCCTGAAAGCATCTCCAGTAAATTTCCTGCATGCAAATCTCTGTCTCAGAGTCCACTTCCCAGAGAACCCAGCTTTAAGATAGCATGGTGATGGTGGGTGGGGGCTAGGGACTGGTGGTGCTTGGGTTGTAAATTTGCCATGTAGGGCCTAGAGACATTATAAACAAGCTTTCTCACAGTGGTCCCTGGTATCTATACCAAATGACCAAAAACAGCCCAGCTACAGTCCTGCATCTAGGAAACTATATTCCCACCTGAATCCAGCATCTGATGCTGCTGTCATTAAGCAGAGGCCAAGAATGAAAGCTAAGGGCAAAGCCCACAGTTCATTAATCTCTGAGAGTTCTCTGATGGTTCTACCTTGCAGAGAAGACTGGGAGGCTGCCTGGAGTTCCCTGACATGCCAGCAGGCCCCAGGGACCTTTGGGAGGCCAGAGAAAAATCTGACATTGACAGAAAAGACAGGCCTGGGAGGAGGGGACTCTAGATGGCACAATTCAGAAGCCACTTGTCATGCAGCTGCATGGGATGGGGAGGGTAGCATTAGCAGGACAGAAGTCAAGACTCTTGGTGTACACATATGCTGAGTGTGTCTGCCTGCGTGTGTTCCATGTACAAGCAAAAAGGGCATCACAAGCATTACCTAATTTAATGTGTTCCGCCTTTTTTTTTTAAGATTTTATTTCTTTATTTGACAGAGAGAGATTACAAGTAGGCAGAGAGGCAGGCAGAGAGAGAAGAGGAAGCAGGTTCCCCGCCGAGCAGAGAGCCCGATGCGGGCCTCGATCCCAAGACACTGAGATCATGACCTGAGCCGAAGGCAGAGGCTTTAACCCACTGAGCCACCCAGGCGCCCTGTGTTCTACCCTTTATGTGTTAGGGACTCCAATCCCATTTTATAGAGAAAGCTAAACTCAGGTCCAATGAGAACTAACTCACCTAAGATTGCATAACCAGTAAGTGACATTGCTGGGATTCAAACCCATGTTCCTTTCCTACCACCTCCCATGCCTTGCTTCTGTTGTGCTTATAAACCTAAGGGTTCAAATTTATCAGAATATCAGAGCTGGATATGCCCTTAGAAATGACCCAGTTTAGGCTCATGGCCAGTAGATGCCAAACTGTGTGCCAACTCTGATCCATTGGTGGTAGCTGATTAGAACACTGTGTTGAAAAGGATTATGAGACTGATCCCCAAGTGCCCTCCTTCATCCCCATCACCTATTTTACCCATTCCCCCGCCCACCCATGGCCATGATGGATCAGTGACATGTGTCATAGGAGGGGTATGTGTCACAGAATGTAGACCTGGTCTTAGTTATTCCAGAACTGGTCCAACCCCCTCACTTCACAAACTAAGACCTCCCAAAATGATGGGACTTAAGATACAGGGCTGGTCATTGGCAGAACCGGGGCCAGAATTTGGGCAACCAATCCTTCCCCTTGTCTTCTGAGGTCAGTCTGCTTTTTCCTCTTCAGGTGAAAGAGCTGCTTGCTATAGCGAAGCTCAGAAATACCCACTTCTGGTGGCATTCAACTTGGTGGTAAGCCTTCAGAGGTCAGGGGTCTCAGGGTTACCAAGTTCTATATGCACCGCTGGCTAGGAATGGAGTCCTGATAGGGAAAGCCGTGAACTGACAGAGAGCTGTTCAAAAGGGCCCCTGGGACTGAGCAGACGTCATGGCCTGACCAACTACAAGTTTCATCCCCTATGACTCTCTGTTTCCCATTTGTCAACCAGCTTGTTGGAGGGTGAGGGGAATTCCCAGGAATTCCAACAAAACCAATGTGTTTAGTGCATGGCACTGATTTTGAGAAAATGTTTGCTTTATATTCTGTTTTTCTCTACAACTGCTGAATAATTTTTCCTTATTGTCCCAAGAGAAAGCAATTTCGCATCCTCCTTCCCTCCCTCCCACCAGACAGAGAAGGGGAAAGATGCCATAAAGACATTTCACAACTCAGATGGGCGCTGACTTGAGCAAGAAAACAGATCATTCAGTCAGAAAAAACATCGGTTGAAGCTGAGCTGGCAATGGAATAAATCCCTATCGTATGGCTTGGGGGAGCTCAGAGGAGTCTGCTGAATGAATGAATGAATGAATGAATGAGAAACCACCCTTCAAAGAAGCCTTGCTTGGCAATCCTATTTGGAAGGAGAAGCTCAATTCCCCTTTGACCCAGTCACTTCCTATCTTAAAACCCCCATTTGTTTCTTCATAGCATGTATCAGAGTCTCTAAAATTTATTCATTTATATTCTGCCTTTCTTCATTAGAATGTAAGCTTCATGAGGTCAGGGCCCTTGTCTACCTTACAAACCACTGTACCCTCAGTGATCAGAATGGTGCCTGGCACATGGTACATATTCAATAATATTTGTTGAGCAACTCCCTGAATAAGGAACAAAGTCCCTGAGAAGCCAGGTGGCAATACAGCATTATTATTTTTCTAACAGCTCTACTGAGATATAATTCAAATACCGCTTATCCATTTAAAGCATACAGGTTAGTGCCATTTAGTATATTCATAGAGATATGTGACTATCATCGAAGAAATCAATTTTAAAATATTTTCATCAGGGCGCCTGGGTGGCTCAGTGGGTTAAAGCCGCTGCCTTCGGCTCAGGTCATGATCCCAGGGTCCTGGGATCGAGGCCCACATCGGGCTCTCTGCTCAGCAGGGAGCCTGCTTCCTCCTCTCTCCTCTCTCTCTGCCTGCCTCTTTGCCTACTTGTAATCTCTCTCTCTGTGTCAAATGAATAAATAAAATCTTTAAAAAAAAAATATTTTCATCAACTCAGAAAGAAATCTCTACCCACTAGCAGTCACTGTCCATTCCTCACAACACCCCCCAGCCCTGGGCAACCATTAATCTAACTTTGTCTCTATGGACTTGCCTATTCTGGACATTTCCTGTAAATGGAATCATACAATACGTGGTCCTTTGTGACCGACTTTTTTCAGTTAGCTGTTTGCAAGCTCCATCCTGGATATGGCATGCGTCAGTACTTTATTTGGTTTTTGTTTGTTTGTGTTAAATCCCAGTGTAGTTAACATATAGTCTTCTATTAGTTTCAGGTGTACAATATAGTGATTCAACACTTCTGTATAATATCCTGTGCTCATCACAAGTGCCGTCCTTCATCCCTGTCTTCTATTTCACCCATCCCCCCACCCACGTCCAAGCTGGAAACCATCTGTTTGGTCTCTGTAGTTAGGAGTCTGTTTCTTGGTTGTTTCTCTTTTGTTCTTTGCTCCTTTTTGTTTGTTTGTTTCTTACATTCAACATATGAATGAAATCAGATGGGACTTGTCTTTCTCTGACTGACTTATTTCACTTAGCACCGTACTCTCTAGCTCTATCCATATCGTCGCAAATGGAAACCTGCATTTATTTTTATTGCCAAATAGTATTCCATTGTGTGGATATACCACATTTTATTTATTCATTCTTCAATTGATAGACATTTGAGTTGTTTCTGCTCTTCAGAGATTATGAGTCACGTCGCTCTAAACTTTCACATTCAAGTATTTGTGTAGACATGTTTCCATTTCTCTTGGGTATTTACCCAGGATTGGAATTGCTGCGTCATATGGGAACTGTGCTTTACACTTTTGAGAAATGGCCAAATTATTTTCCGAAGTAGCTGTACTTCCTTACATTTCCATCAAGAATGTATGAGGGTTCCAGTCTCTCCACATCCTGTCCAAAACCTGTTATTCTGTGTCTTTTTTATTTATTTTTTTTTAGTTGTACTTATTTATTTGACAGAGAGAGACAGAGCGCAAGCATGGGAAGAGGGAGAGGGAGAAGCAGGCTCTCTGCTGAGCAGGGAAACAGATGCAGGGCTCGATCCCTGGACCCTGGGATCATGATCTGAGCTGACAGCAGATGTTTAACCCACCGAGCCACCCAGCTGCCCCTGTCTTTTTCATATAATAGCCATTCTCATGGCTATCAGTGGTATCTTGTAGCTTTGCTTTGCATTTACCTGATGATTGTTGACATTGAGCATCTTTTCTTCTGTTTATTGGCCATTTGTATATCTCCTTTGGAGAAATATTTAGCCAGTGTCTTTGCCCATTTTTAAATTGGATTGTCTTTTTACTATTGAGTTACAAGAGTCCTTTATATATTCTAGATATAACTCCCTTATCAGATATATGATTTGCAAGAATTTTCTCCCATTCTGTGGGTTTTCAGTTTCTTTTTTTTTTTTTTTTAAAGATTTTATTTATTTATTTGACACAGAGAGAAAGATTACAAGTAGGCAGAGAGGCAAGCAGAGAGAGATGAGAGAGGAGGAAGCAGGCTCCCTGCTGAGCAGAGAGCCCGATGTGGGCCTCGATCCCAGGACCCTGGGATCATGACCTGAGCCGAAGGCAGAGGCTTTAACCCACTGAGCCACCCAGGCGCCCGGGTTTTCAGTTTCAACATAGGCTTTAAAATCAGAAAGAATGGGTTCAAATTTCAGTTCCCCTACTAGGCAAGTTATTTAACTTCTCTCATCCTCAATTTCTTTGTTTGTACAATTGGCATAAAAATGCCTACCTTGCAGGCATATTGTGAAGAGAAAAAGAGATAAATAGTGCAAAGTTATTGGCACACGCCTGGACAACATACATGGTAACTTCCAGCACGATTAATTATAAAGTGGAATCAATGAATAAATCAGAAAAGCAACAATACATCAAACTCCCCAAGGCTTCTGGTGGATGATTCCCAAACTTATTTTGGGGACATCTAGAGAGCCTCTAGTCCTCTAGGGGAATTATGTAAATATCTCTAAACAGAGTTATTATAAATTTATTTTAGATAAAAAAAAACCTAATCCAGCATGCCCTAAAGGAGTCGGTGGAAGGGACCAGTTCTGTGTGCTGGGAATGAGGAGTGAGGAAGAGAGAGGTGATGGTTGTAAGTCAAGCAAGTCCACTTTCTGCCTGTGGTTTCTGCCCAGTGAGCATCCTTAAAGGGTTCCCTTCCACCGCCTTCCTGTTTAGTCAGAGGCTCCGGGAAAGCAGAACAGCTGCGGCTGTACAAGCTGTTCATGGGAGGCAGGGTTTTGAAACAACCCAGCAGAGTGTGGGGGAGCCATTTTGAGCCATGAGGACTGCTCAGGGACTCCGTGGTAAGGACAGGCCCGTTCAGCAAGTGCTCCGGGAGCCTTGGGTTCGTCACCTGGGTCACCCCTGGGAGGAGGTGAATGCGGCTGTGAATGTGAGGCCACACAAGGTGGATGGAAGTGCTGGGGAACCAAAGAGGACTGTCTCAAGAGAAGATTCTCAAAGACCAGGGCCCACATAACTGGGAACAGAATTGTCATTGGCAGCCTTCAAAAAGACCCTGAGGGACGTCACCCAAGGGGTTATTTTGAACAGAATGGGAAAATTGAAGTGATGAAACCATGACTGGCCAAAGCAGGGGCAAGAAGAGGGGCTTTGCTTTTGAACTTTTGAGGACCATGATTCAGTAGACAAGACTGTCATTCAGAAACACCATATTGTGTAAGGGTACAAACTTGCAGTTACAAGATGAATAAGTTTGGGGATCTAGTGGGCAGTGCAGAGACTATAGTTCACAAAACTGCGTTGTACATTTGAAATTTACAAACAGAATAGATCTTAAATGTTCTTGCAGCACACACACAAAACATAACTGAGGTGATGGAAATGTTACCCAACCTTAATTTGGTAAGTATATATTTCACAGGGACGTCGCGGTGGCTCAGTCGGTTGAGCGTCTGCCTTCGGCTCAGGGCATGATCTCAGGGTCCTGGGATGGAGCCCCATGTTGGGCTCCCTGCTCATCCTGGAGTCTGCTTCTCCTTCTCCTTCTGCCCCTCCTTCCCACTCGTGCTCTCTCTCTCTCTCAAATAAATAAATTAATAAAATCTTTTTAAAAAGCATATATTTCACAGTATATATGTATATCAAATCATCACATAGTACACCTTAAACTCTCACAATGTTATTTGTCAATTATATCTTAATGAATATGGGGGGGAAAAGGAGAAATACCATATGATGAGTGGCCACAACCATTAAGGAAGGAAATCCTATATAACTGAGAGAAGGCTAGTGCTTCATCCAGACAAAGAGCTTGAAGTCGGTTGGAAACTTTGGTGGTGATCGTGGTTTTGACGGCATGAGAGCTTCGGTCGTGTAGGAAATATCAGCATTCGAGGTAGCTTTGGTGGCGGTCGTGGTGGTGGTCGGTATGGCCGCTGTGGGGAGGGCTACAATAGATTTGGTAATAATGGAAGCAGTCTGGGAGGTGGTGGAAACTACAGTGATTTGGGCAATTACAATCGATCTTCAAATTTTGGTCCCAGGAAAGGAGGAAGCATTGGAAGCAGAAGCGTCGGTCCTTATCGTGGTGGAGGCCCATAGTTTGCCAAACCACAAAACCAGGATGGCTATGGTGGTTGGAGCAGTGGCAGCAGCTGTGACCATGGTGGAAGGTTTCCATTGCTGCCCGGAAGTAAAGTTGAGCAGGGGAGCCAGAGGGGTGGTAGGGAAGCTATGGTTACAGCAGATTTGTGAACTCAGCCGAGGATAGTGGTGACAGGGCTGCGACCAAGGAAGACATGTTTTAGACAATACTCATGTATATGGGCAAAAAGCTCAAGCATTGTATTTCTGACTAATTATATATAACAGGTGATTTATGTATGTATACAGGTGATTTTAGTCTCCGCTCTGTGGAAAGTGGTAAAGCATTCCACCAGAGGGTTTTAATGTAGATTGGTTTTTTCTTTACATCCATGTAATCGATTGCTAAATGTAAATAGTCTGATCATGACTCTGAATGAATGCATCTTAAGGAAAAAAAAAATCTAATCAGAGATCCATAGATTTAAAAAATGGACTTCAGGGGCATCTGGGTGACTGGTTGTTAAGCGTCTGCCTTCGGCTCAGGTCATGATCCCAGAGTCCTGGGATCGAGCCCCGCATGGAGGTCCCTGTTTGGTGGGGAGCCTGCTTCTTCCTCTCCCACTCCCCTGCTTGTGTTCCCTCTCTCGCCGCTGTGTCTCTCTCTGTCAAATAAATAAAATCTTAAAAAAATATATATATAAATAAAAAATAAAAAAATGAACTTCAGTGTAAACCTCACAGCTTATACAAAAGTTAAATCAAAATGGGTCCTAGACATAAGTATGAAATGTAAAACTATAACACTTTTTTTTATAAAGATTTTATTTATTCATTTGACACACAGAGAGAGATCACAAGGAGGCAGAGAGGCAGGCAGAGAGAGAGGA
>LNAC01000074.1:801642-814134 GCA_002007465.1 Ailurus styani | reverse complement strand
TTAAAAAAAAAAAAAAGGATATACAGACGACAAACACATTTCATATCCAACACCACTAACTATTAAGAAATGCAAATTAAAACTACAACCAGGATACCTGGGTGGTTTAGTCAGTTAAGCGTCAGACTCTTGAGTTAGGCTCAGGTCATGATCTCAGGGTTGCAAGAGTGAGCCCTGCGTCCTGAGTGTGGAGACTGCGTAAGATTCTCTCTCTCTCAAGGGAGACAAACCGTAAGAGACTCTTAATTTTAGGGAACAAACTGAGGGTTGTTGGAGGGGAAGTGGGGGGGATGGGGTAACTGGGTGATGGACATTAAGGAGGGCACGTGATGTAATGAGCACTGGGTGTTATATAAGACTGATGAGTCACAGACCTGTACCTGTGAAACCAGTAATACATTATACATTGATTAAAAAAAATTCTCTCTCCCTCTCCCTCTGCTCCTCCCCCTGCTCTCACTCTCTCTCTCTCAAAACAATTAACGAAGCAAAACTACAATGAGATATCACTACACAGCCATCGTAATGGCTACAGTAGCAACTAGCGATGACACCAGATGCTAGTGAGGATGAAGAGAATCTTCACTCTGGTATTAATGGTGGGAATGTAAATGGTGTACCCACCGTGGAAAACAGGTTAGCAGTTTCTTGAAAATACACTCTAAATATTCAACTACCGTATAACCCAACAATAGCACTCCTAAGCATTTACCCTTAAGAAATAAAAAAAACTTATGTTTACACAAAAGCCAGTATACAAATGCTCATGGCTTTTGTCTATTCTGTGTAATAAACAAAAACCGGAATCAACCCGGATTTCTTTCAGTGGGTGAACAAACAAACTGAAGTATATACCCCTCATGGAATGCTACTTAGTAACGTAGAGGAATAAACTACTGATCCATGCAACAGCCTGGAAGTATTATAGGGAATTTAGGACAATTCCAAAAGATCGCATACTGTACAAATTGATTTATATAACACTTTGAAATGATAAAACTTTAGAAATGGAGGACAGATGAATGGTTGCAGGCGTGAGGGATGAAAAGGGGAGGCAGAAAGGAGATGGGTGTAGTTACAACAGGGCAACACAAGGGATCCTTGTGGTGATGAAATATTTTGTATCTTTTTTTTTTTTTTAAAGATTNTATTTGACACAGAGAGAGAGATTACAAGTAGGCAGAGAGGCAGGCAGAGAGACAGGGAGAGGAGGAAGCAGGCTCCCTGCTGAGCAGAGAGCCCGATGCGGGCCTCGATCCCAGGACGCTGAGATCATGACCTGAGCCGAAAGCAGAGGCTTTAACCCACTGAGCCACCCAGGTGCCCAATATTTTGTATCTTGACTGTGGTGTGGACTCAANATGACCTGAGCCGAAAGCAGAGGCTTTAACCCACTGAGCCACCCAGGCGCCCAATATTTTGTATCTTGACTGTGGTGTGGACTCAAAAATTTATACACGTGATACATTGTATAGAATTAATACACACACACAAATAAGTACAGGTAAAACTGGGGAAATATTTTTTTTTTAAGATTTAATTAATTAATTAATTAATTTATTTATTTATTAGAGAGCACACGTAGGGGGAGCAGCAGAGGGAGAGGAGAAGCAGGCTCCCCGATGAGCAGGGAGCCCTATGTGGGGCTCGATCTCAGGACCCTGGGATCATGACCTGAGCCGAAGGCAGACACCTAACCAACTGAGCCACCCGGGTGCCCCCAAACTGGAGAAATCTAACTAAAATGAGTAGATTGTGTCACTGTCGGTATCCTGGTAGTGATATTACACTGTAGGGATTGTTTTTAATTGTGGTAAAATGCACATAAAATTTACCATATTAACCATGTTTAAGCACACAGTTCAGTAATGTTAAGTGCATTCATTCACGCTGTTATACAACCAGTCTCCAGAGCTCTTTGTATCTTCCTGAATTGAAATTCTGTACCTATTAAACAATAAGCCTGTTTCTTCCTCCCCTCCCCCCCTCCCTGAGCCCCTGGCAACTACCATTCTACTTTCTGTCTTTGAATTTGACCACTCTGGTTACCTCATACAGGTAGAATCATACAGTATTTGTCTTTTTGTGACTGGCTTATTTCACTTAGTATAATGTCTCTCATTTTCAAGGCTGAATAATATTCCACTGTATGTGGAAACCACATTTTGTTTATCTATTCATCCATCAGTGAATATTTGAATTGCTTCTACCTCTGGGCTATTGTGGCTAATGTTGCTATGAACATGGGTGTTTAGATACCTCTTTAAGACCCTTTTCAATAGGGCGCCTGGGTGGCTCAGTGGGTTAAAGCCTCTGCCTTTGGCTCAGGTCATGATCTCAGGGTCCTGGGATCGAGGCCCACATCGGGCTCCCTGCTCAGTGGGGAGCCTGCTTCCTCCTCTCTCTCTGCCTGCCTCTCTGCCTATTTGTGATCTGATCTCTCTCTCTGTGTCAAATAAATAAATAAAATCTTAAAAAAAAAAAGACCCTTTTCAATAGAATCAATAGAAAGCATCAATAGATAGAGGCATCTGCCCTGCATGGTGCAGTCGGTTAAATGTTGGACTCTTGGTTTCAGCTCAGATTGTGATCTTGGGGTCATGAGGTCGAGCCCTGCATCAGCACCGAGTCTGCTTAAGACTCTGGGGGCTCTTGGTTGGCTCAGTTGGTTAAGTGACTGGCTTCTGCTCAGGCCATGGTCTCAGGGTCCTCAGATTGAGTCCCACACCAGGCTCCCTGCTTGGCAGGGGTCTGCTTCTCCCTCTCCTTCTGCCTGTCTGCTTGTGCTCTCTCACTCTCTCTGTGTCAAATAAATAAATAAAATCTTTAAGGAAAAAAAAAGACTCTCTGCCCATCCCCCCATGCTTACACTCTCCCTCTCTCTCTTTAAAATAAAGAAATAAGGGTGCCTAGGTGGCTCAGTCATCAAGCATCTGCCTTCGGCTCAGGTCATGATCCCAGAGTCCTGGGATCGAGCCCTGCATCCAGCTCCCTACTCAGCAGGAAGCCTGCTTCTCCCTCTCCCACTCCCCCTGCTTGTGTTCTCTCCCTTACTGTGTCTCTCTCTATCAAAATAAATAAAATCTTTAAAAAAAAGGTAGACTAAAGAAATAAATCTTTTAAAAAGCATCAATAGACAAGTAATTGCTTATGCATAATTATTTAACTTTAATTGTGAAAAGTGCCATAAAGGAAAATTATAGGCAAATAACATGGCTGGCCAAGGAAATAACATTTAGGCTGGTATCTGAAGGAGTTAAAACAAGAGGGAGGGGTGCCTGGCTGGTTCAGTCCGTGGAGCATGCTACTCTCGATCTTGGGGTTGTAAGTCTGAGCCCCACCTTGGATGTAGGGATTCCTTAAAGATAAAAAAAAAAATCAAGAGGGAAAAAGATTTTTGTGAGTTTTTCAATTCTTTTGGGTATATCCCTATACCATAATTTGGTAACATGGTAACATTGAAGTATACAAGGGATTTTTTCTGTATTGTTTCTTAAAACTGCATATGAATTTACAGTTTTCTCAAAATTTGAATTAAAAAAATCGAGCAAATTGTTCTCATCATGTTAGCTCCTATTCTGCCACCTTAATATATCTTTGCACTTAGATAAGGAACCCAAGATAGGGAGAAATTGTCAGCTTTCCTGAGGACACACATTAGTAAGCATTTAATTCCAAAATATATTCCTTCCACGTTCAGCCTCATGAAAGCTTCCAACCCTACTTCTAAGCCACCCGAGGACTATTCTGCCCACCGGGTTCAAATTCCATGCTATTAGCCCTTGTTTCATTTGTCTATATTTAATTTTTTTCAAGTAACTTCTGGAAGGTTTTTGCTTTCTCCGAAGTGCTTGGTATAAAGTCTTGTTACGGTGACAACTCTGCAAAACTTTGGGCTGGTTGCCAGATCGTCCAGATTGCTGGCTGAGTCAGCCCTGCCTGCCCTTGAACCTTACCTCACAGCCCCTCTCACTCTGTGCTATCATGCCTGCCTTCCCCCAATCTCTCGTGCCAAACACCTTTCCTCTGCAGGACCTTTGCATATGCTATTCCCCCTGGCAGGAACACTTTTTCTCTTTTGTTTTAACTCCTACTCATTGTGCAGACACCAGCTTAAATGTTATTTCCTTGGCCAGCCATATTATATGCCTATAATTATCCTTTATGGCACTTTTCACAAATACGGTTGAGTAATTATGCATAAGCAATTACTTGTCTATTATGCTCTTCCTCACCAGCCTGTAGGCCCCTGAGGCCAGGGACTGTGTCTGCATGCTTATCATGGTACCTTCAGTGTCTAGTCCGGTGTCTGACACATAGAAGAGACTCCATACATATTTGGCAATTGACATAATTCATGGGAAGGAAAATGTTTGGACTAGGAGATTTGAAGGTATGTAATACATTGGGGGAAAGACGACAATAGTGTGGGGCGCCTGGCTGGCTTAGTTGGTGGAGCATGTGACTCTTGCTATCTTGGGGTTGTGCGTTTGAGGCTTGAGTTGGGCGTAGAGATTACTGAAGAGAAAGGAGAAGGAGGAGGGGGGAGGGGGAGGAGGAGACAATATTGTACCCAAGAACCTGAGAGTTGGGATGGAAAGAAGCCTTACCTTTCATTCTACTCTTCCGAGTAGTCTGAATTATTCATTATGTACATGTGTTCATTATAAAAATGTTTCTTTTTTAAAGATTTATTTATTTGAGAGAGAGCAGAAGAGGGGGAGAGGGTAAGACTGTTAAGCAGACTCTGTGCCGAGCTCAGAACCCCACATGGGCCTTGTTGATCTCACAACCCTGAGATCACCACTGGAGTCGAAACTAAGAGCTGAACACTCAACCAACCGCTCCACTCAGGTGCCCCAAGGAGAGGACATTGGAATTTAGATCTTTGCCTGGAATCTTTCCATGTGCCCATCTGCCTGTTCTCATTGGAGCTTGGGGGGTACTTCAGAAATAAGTGGCCCATTGCCCTAGCAGGTGAGGTTCTGCCAGTTGCCTTCATTGCCACACAAACCAAGGGCCCATGAGGAATTACTTTTGATTCTGATTTTTCTTTATGCTCAAACATGCCACAATAGCCTGCTCCTCCCAAGATACTCTTCTTCCTAGTTGGTCATGGGTGCTAGTCAATATTAAGTCATCTGGAGTCCCAAATCTCCAGTCCTTTTAAAAACACTGACTTTTATCTAGAAAGAAAGAAAGGGAGGGAGGGAGAAGAAAAGGAAGAATGGGAGAAAGGATGGAAAGAAGGACAGAAGGAAGGGAGGAAGGGTAGAAGGGAGGAAGGGAGGAAGAAGACTCTCCCTTTTTTCCCCCTTTCTGATTCTGAGCTGCCGTCAGAGCAGAGGGCATGGTGGGCCTCGTCCTTATTCTCAGGACAAATTTGTTTCTATTGATTCTGTCCTTTTCAGCTTCCCTAAGTGGCCACCTGCCCAAGGCCCAGCTCTGGTCTCCGAAGGGAATTCAGGGCCAGGCCTAACAAGTCTGTATCCTCGCTACCTTGGAAAATGGGAAAAGACCTTGATGAGAGAGGAGCTAGAAATAGCAGGGGAGTGTTCTTCAAGGGAGCAGGCAGACAGGAGCAGAGGACACAGCTGCCTCTGGATCTCAGCTGGAGAATGTTGGTTGGAAAAAGCTAGAGCCGTATTAGAATAGGCTGGTGGACTGAGATGACAGAAAGAGAAATTGACTAAAGAAGGGAAACCAGTGTGTGGTGGATGCTCTGCCGGGTGCGATGCCTCACGTTAGGTTGTTTTGTGTATGCTAGGTTATCTCATTTTCCTGAGATTCTTGAGGGCAGCAATTAGTAACCCGTGCAGCAGATGGGAGAACTGAGGCCCAGAGAGGTAAGTGATGGAACCAGGATGTGATCTCAAGGCCGCTCCCAAAACCTGTTCTTTCCCAGGGTATGCTGCGTCTCTGAGGGCTGGTACCCTGGCCACTCGGCTGGGTTACTCTGATCCACCCTCCTGGGTCAGGCATTAGCTCCCGACTCCAGCAGGTGACCTGTGGGGGTGGCAGCTCCACAGGCCGTTAACTAACCATCAGTCAGTCAACCACCCTAACACAAATTAATCAAGAGTTTCAGCTTTAGAGTTTGACTGCTTGGGTTTGAATCTGGGCTTTGCCATTGACTGGTTTGGTGTATCTGAGGCTTTTAGACATCGAAATGACCACTTGGTCTTTCTCTGTCTTCATGTGTTCATCTGTGCAATGGGCATCAGGGTATTATGAGTATTAAGTGAGTTGGTATATATGAAGTGCTCACTACAGACTTGGCACATAGTAGGAGATCTGTAAAGGTTAGCTGTTATTTATTAAGTGCCTACTACATGCTAGGGTTTGAAAGATGAGCAAAACAAGGGCTGATCCTTGCTTTCTTTGGTCTAATGCAAGGGGAAACAAGGAAACAATCACCCAAATAAACAGAAAAGGCTGTGTGGGGGAGGGGCAGGGTCCATAGTTCATAAGATTAGGCAGAAGTTGTCATCTGGAAGATGAATGGGTGGACGCAGAGAGGCAGGGAAGAGGGCCCAGGGCTCCATCCAGGCTGAATGAAAGGCATGCACCTGGGCTCAGAAGATCACCTAGCTTTTTGAAACCCTTTGTGTTAGAATCCTCTGAGCCCATGTGCTTGTGTCTCTTATTCCAAGGACAAAGTCACATCTTGAAAGCTAATCATTGGATCAAAGTCTTCATGAACACCATCGGCGGTTCTCCCAAGCAAAGATTCTTTTGGGGTAATAAGAAAACATGATTAGTACTGGGACCAAGACAAGTGAGAGGTTAAAAAATGGGTTTAGGGTTAAGACTGAACTAGTCTAAGTCTTCCACTTTTTGTGGGTTTCAGGTCACCATGGAGACATTTCAATACATCCCAGGGGCGCACTCTAAGGAGTCCTGAGTTGGTGACTTATAAGAGGTCTGGAGATCTCCATTTTCTTATGCTTAGCTAGGCATGAATACTATGGCACTGACTCTGAATCCTGGCTCCACCACCCACCTTGGGGGAAGTTATTTAACCTCTCTGAAACCCAGTTTGTTCAATGAATATAATAGTATCTATCCATAGGGCCATTGTGAAGATGAAATGAATCCTTGGCAAGTAAACATTCCAAATAGGGTAATTATTTTTATTAGCATTTTTGGCTAACAGTGGAATATTCTTTTGGTAAGGTTGGCAATGGGAATGATTTATTATGGGTATCCTGACCCTTTGCAGGCTGGTAACGGTTCTGTGGGCTGCCAGGTAGATCTGACATATTTTCAAATTAAGTTCTTGTCCTTCCCTTCTCAATTTCTCTTCTTTGAACTATTGATTTTAATTGAACCTAACGGCCTTAGGTCAATGTCAGGGTAAGAGTGAGTTCATTTCTCCTACAAATCTTTATTGGGCCTACTGACTGCCAGAGACTGTTGGTGCAGGGGGTGGGGCCGTGGGGGAGGTGTTCCGAAGGGACAACAATGAAGTAAGTGTATAAGTAAATAAGATCTATCATTTCATACGTGATCAGTGATGAAAAGGAAGGAACAGGTGAAGGGGTAGAAAGGAAAGTGCAGTGTATGGATAAATTATCATGTTCCCTTCAAATTACTCACTTTGAGCTGCTTTACACTCATTCCAAATATATTGACATTATTCATTATGATTTTTCTTCTCTTGGAATAGCTTGCAGAGACCAAAGCACATACTTTTGAATACTCTTTATAGTAGCCAATATTTATCCATTAAAGGAGAAATATCCTTATGGAAAGTTTTAATCGGGGCGCCTGGGTGGCTCAGTGGGTTAAAGCCTCTGCTTTCGGCTCAGGTCATGATCTCAGGGTCCTGGGATCGAGTCCCGCATGGGGATCTCTGCTCAGCAGGGAGCCTGCTTCCTCCTCTCTCTCTGCCTACTTGTAGTCTCTCTCTGTCAAATAAACAAATAAAATCTTTAAAAAAAAAAAAAGAAAGTTTTAATCGTGCAAAAATATAGAAGAAAAATTATAGTGGTTTTGATTTCTAACATTCAAACATGACCACTATTAATATTTTAGAGTATTTATTCCCAGGATTTTTTATGTCTTCATTTTTTTTTTAAGATTTATTTATTTAAGAGAGAGAAAAAGAGAGCTTGAGTTGGGGGAGGGGAAGAGGGAGAGAGGGAAGCAGACTCCCCAGTGAGTGTAGAGCCCAACACTGGGCTCCATCTCAGGACCCTGAGATCATGACCTGAGCTGAAGGCAGATGCTTCACCAACTAAGCCACCCAGGCACCCCTTTTTATGTCTTTAATCATTGTTGTAATACTCTTCTATCTTTTTAGACTAGGTCAAACATTTTTTACATTCATACAAACCTTTGGGGCGCCTGGGTGGCTCAGTGGGTTAAAGCCTCTGCCTTTGGCTCAGGTCATGATCTCAGGGTCCTGGGATCGAGCCCCACATCAGGCTCTCTGCTCAGCAGGGAGCCTGCTTCCTCCTCTCTCTCTGCCTGCCTCTCCGCCTACTTGTAATCTTTCTCTCTCTGTCAAATAAATAAATAAAATCTAAAAAAAAAAAAACCTTTATGAAAACAACTTTTAAAGTTGTGTAATATACCATGGAATGGTCATATTATAATTTAATTGCCAATCCTTGTTGGTGAAATTTAGATTGCTTATCCCCCCCCTTAATAAAGTATGTAGTGAAAACTTCCTTATACATAAAGTTTTCAAAAAAATTACTTCCCTAGAAATGGAATTGAAAAATTAAGCTACTTGTATAATTATAAAATTGCTTTTCTTTTTTTTAAGTGTTTTTTTTTTAAGATTTTATTTATGTATTTGAGAGAGCTCAAGCTCAGACACACAAGCAGGGGGAGGGGCAGACGGAGAAGTGGGGCTCCATCCCAGGACCCTGGGATCATGACCTGAGCTGAAGGCAGAAGCTTAACCGACTGAGCCACGCAGGTGCCCCTCATACTGTTTTTCAAAAAGGAACTATCAAATCACAGAGGTTTGAGTGCTTGAAAGAATGCCCATCTTACCTCACCTTGACTCATTTTTGGTATTATCATTTTTAAACCTCTACAACACTGCTGGGAAGGGCATGTTCTCTCATTTTTGTTTTAACTGGAATTTTGGCTGTATCCTTTATCAGCTATGATGTGACCTTGAGCAAAGTAGGTCACAGTTCTAACCTTTGGAATCTGCCAGTCCAGTTTGGGGTCTTGGCTCAACCATTAGCAGCTGTGTAACCTTGAGCAAATCACTTCACTTCCCTTAGCCTCTGTTCTCTCCTTTGTGTGATGAATGAGACCGACCTCATAGGTTGCTATGAGGACTAAGTGATACCATGTTGGCAAAGCTCCTAGCAAGTACTAGTCATTATTGTTACAAAGCCCAACCAGACTGGAAGACATGATAATTATGGCTTCCTCTTATCCTGTAGCTTTAAAATGCTGCTTCCCTAGCCCCCCACCCAGCAAATTGGCAACTTCGGGATTTGAACTTGAACTTGGAGAAGCTTAAGGCCAAGCAGGCATCCCCCCCCTCCCTTGGCTTTAAAAGTCAGGCATGATCTCCATGAGGACGGTGCTCTGGAAGCTGAAAGCTGGGAGGTGACCAAGTCAAACATGAATTGGAACTCAGGAAGGGAAACTTGGTTCTAAATCCCATCAGGCGGAAAAGGGGCTGAGTAGAGTGATGTCCCCCTCACAGCACCTGGTCTCCCACTGTGTGGAAGATGCCCATTGAGCTGTGCAGAACAGGAGGCAAGCAGTCCAATCACAGTCTGGTCCTCACTGGACTCGGGGGTGCCTTCCGAGCAGGCTCAGTTGGGTTTCCAGAGCTTCCTGGGACTTCCCATTGGAAGGGAAAATGAGAAGGGGCCAGTTAGATAGAAATCCCTCTTCCATATTCGTGCATGATAAAGACAGACGTGTTGATTTCTTTTGAAATACGTGTGTTCCTTTGACTGTAATTACCTTTTCCCAAATGCAAGTACAGACTGGAGTGGGGTTAAGAGGGAGAGGGTATGACCCTACGATAGAATTCTAAAAAAACAAAACACAAAGAAAACACCTCATCAAAGTTTTAGCCAAATACAAACTGCACTCAGTTCCTGGGACTATTATGGGAAGGCACAACTGATGGAGAACAAGCCTTTAGAATTTACCAGATGTGGCTTCAAATCCTATAGCCTCCACTCATTAGCCAGTGGGTCTCAGAGCCTCAGTCTCCTTATCTTTTAAATGGGGATAATAATACTGACCTCATGGGTTTCCCAGAACTGAAAGAGCTAAAGCATATATTAGCCTACTGCCTTTAAAATAATAAGCTCTTGAGAAATGCCAGTTGCTTTTATTGTGAGACAGTTGTGGGGGGCAATGTACTCTTTTATACCGTTGAAATGTTCAGTGATGTTGGTATTACATAGTCTTTTATGAAATGATGATAGTACATAATAATAGTGGGTTTTGGTGACCTTACCTGGCAAAATGAAAGGTTGGCATCCTTAAGTTTGCCCTTCAGGAGTAAAATGTAGATAACAATATCTTCCAGACAATATTGTTGTGAGAATTAAAGGAGAGAGGCCCACACAGATGGGCTGAGCTGGAATTCCATGTTTCTAGCTATACCAGCTCTGACTTGTAGAAATATAATGTGAGCCACAAACAGAACTGAAATTTTTCTGGTAGCCATCTTAGAAACATCAAAAGAAACAGGTGGAATTAATTCTAAAAATGTTTTTTATGGCCCTGAAAAAAAAAAGAAAACAAAAGTTTTTAAAGTTTTTCCCACTAAGTCTTCAAGATCAGTATGTTTTATACTTACAAGACCAATGCTCTTGTTTCTCTTCAGATCGTATAAATCTTTCGCCTTTTACTTACAAGACCATCTCATCTTGGACCAGGTGCGATTCATGTGTTCAGTAACCACAAGAGGCTGGAGGCCACCCTGTTGCGAGCATAGTTCTCTGGAGAGTGTTGGAAGCAAAGCTAGAGGTAGACTTCAGTTTCAACTCTTCCCTTCCCAAGTCTGAATCTTTTAAAAATGCAAAATCAAGCTATGAAAAACATCTTTCAAATTCACTTTCGTCTCTTTGAAATGTCTTTTTTCAAGTACTCAGTTCCTTGGCTGACACAAAGGAAGGTTTTCGGCTCTGGGTGAGCCTGGATGTGGGATGTAGATTTTTTTCTTTTTGTCTGTGACCAGCAGTTCTAGCAGGAGAGAACTTTCTAATTTTGGAATAATAGAAACCACTTATTAAGTGTCCGGTACAGTGCTAAGTAATTAATGTGTATTGCTTTATTTAATCCTCACAAGGACCCTGTGAAATAGGTTCTGTTATGCTGCTTTTACAGATGGAAAATAGGGGCTCAGAGAAGCTAAGTAACTTGCCTAAAGTCACACAGCAGGGAAATGGCAGGAAAACTTGGTCTCCTTGAGTTTGAAATCAGCATCTATACTGATGAACTTTTATGTCATTCTTCATCATTAGCAAATTGCAGAGTTTAGGATTCAAATTCACTTCTGACTCCCAAGTCGATCTATTAAACCACTCAAAGGCCACAGGTTTCTCAATTTAAAAGGGAATAATAGTCATCGCTTTGCAGGGTAATTTTGAGGATTAAATGAACTAATTTACTTGCAAATCTGTACTGGAAATGGAAGTGCTTTGTCTCACTATGGGAGTTCTAGTTCTGGGCTTTCACTAGAGGCTCACAATCTGGTTGCCATAATTTTTTGCATCCTTTTAGTGACAGTCCCAGGAAGTGTGACCCCAGCACTTGGCACAAAAGGCCAAGAAGTTAGAAAACCTGGGATGAGACCATGGCCCTGCACTTGGGTGTGTGATGATGGAGTGCAGTGAGCACTAGGCACAGGAGTCAGGGCGCTCATGTTCCCGTAGGGGCTTCTCTCGGATGGGCTGAGAAACTTTGGGCAAGGCACTTCTCTGGAAACAATGGGAACAGGACCAGAGGGGATCTGAATTCTTTCCCAGCTCTGACCCTTCCCTCTGCAGAGCAGAGGGCCGCGCCATGCGGCATGCGCGCGCGCGCGCACACACACACACACACACACACACACACACACACACACTCACACACTCACACACACTCACTCACTGTTTAAAGCCCCAGCACATCAGCCATGTGACTGCAAATGCGCGCGGAGCTCTGTTCCCCAGTGGGCGGAAAACGCAGGGGTGGCCTTATTATGAATGAATATCGAGCAAAAACCGCAGGGTTGAGGCTTCAGGGAGAAGTCACTATGGTGACCAAAGCAGAGAAAACGAGTACCGGCTCCAAAAGCCCTCCAAGGTCTCTTGCCTTTCATTCCAGAACTCTGCCCGGCTCCCTGCTCCACGGGCTCGGCTGCGTTAAGTGCCTCAAGGTCAAGGGAACAAAGAGAGGACAACTCCATTGGCTTGTCTATTCCCTTCCTCGTCAGCATCCACCGACCAGGGTGGAGCGGGCTAAGCCTGGAAGGAATTCGGATTTGGATATGGGAGCCAACTCGTCCGGGGG
>LNAC01000074.1:675467-795380 GCA_002007465.1 Ailurus styani | reverse complement strand
GGCCTCGATTCCAGGACGCTGAGATCATGACCTGAGCCGAAAGCAGAGGCTTTAACCCACTGAGCCACCCAGGCACCCTGTTCTGTTGTTTTTAATAGCCAGCCTGTGGCATTTTGTTCTGGCAGGCTGACTGGACTAAGATATCATCCAGCCTTCCAAACATCTATCCAACTCTCTTTCTAGTCATCTAACCATTCATCTAGTCCCAAATACCATGTGGCTAGCCATTACCCAAATACCAAGGGCTTCTTCTATGCTGATTCTATGCCAGGAAGAGGCTGAATGCAGGGGTGACTAAGATACAACAGCACATGTAAAAACTAGGTTCCCTCTAGACTTGAAACTCCCTGAGGGTAGAATCTCTTGTTTCTATATACGCAGTACATAAAATATGATTTGGCTTCTGTTTTCTTTCTTTTTTTTTTTAAGACTTTATTTATTTGACACAGAGAGAGAGAGAGAGATCACAAGTAGGCAGAGAGGCGAGGAAGCAGGCTCCCTGCTGAGCAGAGAGCCCAACACGGGGCTCGATCCCAGGACCCTGAGATCATGACCTGAGCCGAAGGCAGAGGCTTTAACCCACTGAACCACCCAGGTGCCCCAACTCACAGGGTTTTAACTGAGAGCTTATGGGAAAATCTTGGACAGAGGGGACACTCAATAATTTAATTTCCTTCCGCTACTTTGGAGATGCTAAACCTGCACTGACTAGGATTTCCTACTGGGTTTTCCCAAGAGCCCTATGGCTGAAATAGTCAGAAGGTATGGTGATACTTACTTTTTGCCATTTTCAGTCCTTTCAATGTTATCCTGAAATTCTGTCTCTGAAACTTACTAACTGACTGACAGTGGACACCCTCTTTGTGCTTCAGTTTCTTTATGTGTAAAATGGGTATAATACTGTTTGTCTCATAGGAGTAGAGTAAGGATTGAGATAGATGCTCTACTGAGGGTTTGTATTAAGCCCTCATACGCAGAAGGTGCTCAATAAATGTCAACTATAATTACTTAGAATTTCATTTCAGTTCTTGTAATCTCTTCTGGAGAATAGGCTGATTCTGAGGTGCATTCTGAAATAAGTGGGTTCAGTAGATTCTTCTGGAGATAACAAATCAAGAGACTTAAAGTGGGAAGGGAAGTAGGAGCATTAGGACATTAAAGAGAGAGACTTTTTGAACCTGTGGCATAGAAGAGGCCCGGAAAGGAAAAGGCTTAAGCGAGGAATCAGGTGCGTCCACTTTCCAGTCAATTTGGAGAGAGCCAACAATATTCACACGTAACACCAATGCCTCAGGACTGCTCTCTGGGACGTTCATCAGGTTAATACAGTACGTATGGTGTCCCTCCGCTTTTCATTAGCATTTTCCTACTTTGAATAAAGTAAATGCATTGTTCCTAGAAAGCGGATAGAAGTCAAGGAAAACTCTCGTTGTGTGGGGGCTGGAGTGTCTGTCACGAAGTTATGAAGAATCTCTCGCACATCATTCTATCCCCAGCACCTAGCACGGTGCCTAGCCTAGTAGAAGCTCAAAACATGTGTCTAGAAGTATTTCCAAACTTTAGCTGGCCTTGTCAAAGAAGCCCGTCGTACCCACACGCGGCCGCAAGCAGGTCCGCGCCTAGAAATAACATTTATTCTAAGGGACCTCCGCGCAGGGATGCTTGGGAAGGGGCTCCCCTCCCGCGTTGCCTTGTTACTCCTCCCCTCGGCCGCTTTGAAAGAACTGGCACGCCACGTGATTCTCTCCTTCATCCCACCTCTGAAAGCCTGACTGATAACGGGCACGAGCGTAGGCCAACCATAAACTTTATTTCCTCTCCCAGCCAATAGAAAGAGACGATAAGTATACGGCTCAGCTTTTGTGACTTCCCCCGTCCCCTCACTCCGCCTCTAAGATTCAACACTTGACAATTCATCCGGCCAATGAGAAGTTCCTACTCGGTATGGGGGGGCGGGACTGACCGGGTGATAGACGCCCCCATCTGGCCAATGGAGTGTCACACGTGTGGGAGGAGTGTAGGACGCAACCAATGGCGCGGTGCCAATAACGAGCATCAGGGAAAGGGCGGGACGAAACTGTTCAAGGGAGGGAGGGGAAGGCCCAGGGAACCAAGCAGCGTTGCCGCTGCCGCTGCACCCCGAGCTGGAGGAGGGAGAAGCCAGGAAGAAAATGGCGGCCGTGGCTGCAGAGGCGGCAGCGACTGCAGCGTCCCCCGGGGAGGGGGGCGCCGGCGAGGCCGAGCCGGAGATGGAGCCCATCCCCGGCAGCGAGGCCGGCACTGACCCCCTCCCGGTCACCGCAACGGAAGCATCTGTGCCGGACGGCGAGGCCGACGGGCAGCAGTCTTCTCCTCAGGCCGACGAGCCGCCGCTCCCGCCGCCACCGCCGCCGCCGGGGGAGCTCGCCGGCAGCCCGGAGGCGGCGGGGCCGGAGCTGGAGGCTGAGGAGAAGCTGCCTGCCCGGGTGGCGGAGCCGGCCGCAGCCGCGCCTCAGGAAAGAGCCGACCTTCCACCTTCCCCTGCTCCGCCGCCCGAGCAGCCCCCAGCTCCCGAGGAGCGCCAGGAACCCCCGCTGCCCCAGCCCGCAGCCCCGGCGCTCGTGCCGCCGGCGGGCGGCGACTCCGCGGTGTCGCAGCTGATTCCCGGCTCAGAGGTGCGGGTCACGCTGGACCACATCATTGAGGACGCGCTCGTCGTGTCGTTCCGTCTAGGAGAGAAGCTCTTTTCCGGGGTCCTCATGGATCTGTCCAAAAGGTACCCCGCCCGCCCCCAGCACGCCCCCGGGCCCGCTTGGTCCCCAGGGAGGGAGCGAGCCGGGACGGCCACTGCATCCCTGGCTCCCGCCGCCTGCACGCCCTCGGGTCCCGTGCGGCGCGGGGCGCGCGCTCGGAGTGGGGCGGCCGGGAGAGGGCGGTCCCCGCCCCAGGTGGGCGCCTGTGGGGCAGGTGTGTTACCGGGTGTGGGGCGCGGGGGCCTGACGGGCTGGCGGAGCTCAGCCCTCACCCCGGGCTCTTCCCGCGACCTGGCCCTGCTGCACCTATTCGGAGGGCTGCTGGGTTAAGGCAAAACGCAGAAGGAGTTTTGCAGAGAACCTGGTGCTGGGCGGGGACGTTGCTTGCTTGTGGGGCACTTTTTTTTTTTTTCTTGAATTTACCTTTAATGAGGTTGGAGAAAGGGGTGTGTGCATTGGGGTTCCCAAAAGGTTAACTGTCACTCCTTTTAGGGGGAAGAGCATTTGTTAGAAGTGAACTTCTTGACTGTTAACTCTTACTGTTAGTACTAATTACCCTTAGATAACTGTGCAGTACGGAAGCACATTTGGCTAATTAAAATGGTAGTTTTAAGAAAAACCTAAAGAAAAGATAGAATTTTTTTAACCCTTTAATATTAGGATGATATGATATAGGAATGTTCAAATGTTGATTTCTCATCCTGTAGATACAGTTACTGTATTAAGGGCAAGAAGGTGGAATTCACCCGCGAGCCTTTGGCTTAGCACATTTTCATCTTTGATTTAAAATGTTTGTGGGCATTGCTTTAAACAGGTAAAGAAGATGTTCTAAGTCTAGAGTTAAGTTAACCTTTCTATTCTCTTCTTTTGCAGATATGAAGTGCAGAGACTCCCATTCACGGCTCTCCATTCTGTTTCCTGCAACAGCACACACTCTAATGGGTATCTCACCTGTTTGGAAATGGCTTATTTTAATATGTTTTATTTTTTTTATTTTTAAATTTTATTTATTTGAGAGAGAATGTGAGCATGAGCAGGGAGAGGGTAGAGGGATAAGCAGACTCCCCTCCCAGCAGGGAGCCTAGGGGTGGGATCGATCCCAGCACCCTAAGATCATGACCTGAGCCGAAGGCAGAGGCTTAAGCACTGAGCCACCCAGATGCCCAGTATATTTTATTTTTAACTCTTGTCTTTGCATCAAGACACCAGTGTCTTTTTCCCATTTGGGGGGAAAAATTTGAAATACATATGGAAGGCAGTTACAGGGCAGGAGAAACCGTGAAAAAATAAAAAAAAATGTTGAAGTAGGACATTTGGGTAGGGGGAATGATGGGAGTCTTTATAATTTTTTTTTTTAAAGATTTTATTTATTTATTTGAGAGAGAGAAGGCAGGATTGGGTGAAGGGGCAGAGGGAGAGAAGAATATCCAAGGAGACTCCTTGGGAAGGTGTGTCGTGTCCTTCCTGTCCCGTGTCCCTCCCTCCCCCACCAAAAGGGCTTGATCTCAGGACCCATGATATCAGGACCTGAGCGGAAACCAAGAGTGGATGCTTAACCAACATCCAGGTGCCCCACTTCTTTTTTTTTATTTTAGAGCAAGTGTGAAGGGGAAGAGAGGGTCAGAGGGAGAGAATCTTAAGCAGACTCCCCACTGAGCGTGGAGTCCTACACTGGCTCCATCTCATGACCCATGAGATCTGAGCTGAAACCAAGAGTCCTTCACTTAACTGAGGAGCCTGAGAGCCAGCCAGGCACCTCTATAATTACTTCTGTACATTGTTTAACTTCAAAATTTTTTTTAGTTTTTCTTTATTTGAGAATTTCGGATTAGGACGTTTGCACTTATGTTTTCATAGTTAGAAAGCAGAATAAACCCAGCGTGCTTTCTACTGATGTATATAATAGTGAAGGAGAGAGAGACTCAGTAGTGTGTATGCTATTGAATCAAACAGAAGTGAAGGCCAGTGATTGTGTGAGAATCTGGATTTCAAATCTGCAAAAGGAAGGTGCAAAAAGGTAAGTTGTTCCTGGAAATGGAATGGATAGTTCTTTCCTCTGTTGAGGTGCTCATTGTGTTGTTTTGTTTTTTTAAAATTTTCTGTGATAATTGCAATTTATTTTTTGAGTTTCGTTCTGCTTTGCTAACCGTGCTTTTTACAAACAAAAATTTATTGGGTGGAGGGAGCTGTTTTTATTGTGAACCTTTTGCATTTTAATGTTTTGAAGTGAAAGGTCTCTGTCATTAAAGTCTTTTTTAAATGGTCATTAAAGAAACCATATCAACTTTTCATTCAACAGTATTTATTGAACACATCTGTGTGTAAGGCACCCTCCTCGTATTTTGAATGTTACTAGTTATAGTCCCTGCTGCTGGAATCTTATATTCGGGAGGTAACCATTGTGAAATTGGTGAAAAAATAACACACACAGTGTTTTTAAAATTAGCACTTGAAGGAATTATTGTTGGACTAATGATTGGTTGGATATCTCTTTTTCATACTATAATTTGGAAAAACAGATCTGCCCATATATTTTGTAATCTGCCCTTTTACCTTCATTGCATACCTGATGTGCAGTTTTGGGGTTAAATGATGATCCAGGAGATCCTCTTTATAGATTCTACCATGACCTTGACTATAGTAATCAGCTGCTTTAAAAACAGTTTTTATCCTATATGAATTGGCCATTTAATGAAACCTTTGGGTAAAAATAACAAGAGCTTCCTATTATGTACTAGGCATTGTACCACTTGCTTTAGTTTTTATAACCGTGGTGATACTTTTCATTTATATAGGAGGAAATTGAGGAAATTAAGTCACTTAATCTGGCCAGTTATTGAGCTTATAAATGGCAAAGTAAGGATTCAGATGTAGGTTGATCTGATTCTAAAGCCTATACTTTTTCTCCTTTCATATTAGAAAGTTGGGCTGACAAATTTTGTTTTAAATGGTAAAGAATTGCGTATTTCTGAAATTTAGTGCCTATCCTGATTTCAGTAGCTGTATGGGATAATACAAAGGGTATGAGTGTTGGAACCAAGCAGATTCTTTAGTCAGGTAGTAGCTGTGAGACCTTCTGCTCTGGAGATTCCCCATTTCCTAAGCTGTATATTGCAGAACACATAGCAGCCTCTGAAGTCCTGGTTCTTGGCTATTCAGTGAGGTACCCAGAAGAGCATTAACATTTGGGAGTTTACTAAGTGCCTCAGTGTATGTGTATGGTTTTCTTTAGTCTTAAGGAAAAGGGCCAGTTACTCCTTTTTTTGATTATTTTATTCTGACGTTATCCATGGTACAGAAATGTCTTTTAAAGTTGGACGAGTTGTTCACTATGTAGAAAAAAGTGTTCAGTCCTAGTTTATAGCTTGTCATATATATGGGTGTATATATATATGGATTGATCTATATAAATATATGCCTTTATAGGCATTTGCCATTCTTTACCTTCCTGCCATTGTATTATTTTCTGCCTTATTTTTAGTTACTTGATTGAAGAGCACATTTTTTTGAGGAGAATCTTTGTGGAGATAAGGAACAGGACACATGTAATTAAAAAAAAAAGGTGGTAATACCACTTACTAAATAGTCGATTGATGTAGACAGAGTGTCAGGGTAGTTGGGGTCTGACTTCTAGTACCAGGCTCTCCAGTTAACACTGCGACTTTGGGCAAATCTCCATGCCTCTTTGGGCTCCATCCAATCTCTCTAGTTCTTACGAGGCAAATTCATTTTGACTTTAGGCAGTTCACAAACCCAAACAAGCAAATAAACTTCATTCCTCAGTTTATGTATATATAAAGTGAGTAGGGTGACCAGGTGGTCTGGTTTTCCTGTACCATCCGAGTTTGTTACTCCTCATGCCTTCAGAGTAGCTTGCTGTGGCTACTATACAAATGACATGGTCACCCGAAAAATGAAGATACTTGAATATCTGATTAAAACTGATTTTATAGGATTTACTTGAAAATGAAAACCCTTTGAGGCATTCTTTATTTAAAAAATTTTTTTTTGAAGATTTTGTTTACTTGAGAGCACAGAGGAAGAGGAAGAAGCAGACTCATTGCTGAGTAGGGAGCCTGATGCGGGGCTGGATCCCAGGACCCTGAGATCATGATCTGAGCCGAAGGCAGCTGCTTAAACTGACTGAGCCACCCCATTTTTTTAGTTTATTCTGGGCTCCTCCGCTAGTGTTTTATACCCAACTCTCTTAGGGTAGTTTGAATTACCTGTCTACTCCTGAATTCATTAGCAATATGTAATGACAGTAATCTAATACTAGTAGATAAAAATAATCAACTAACCCACAAATTCAGTTTGGTTTTCTTACTCCATTTTCTTCCTTAACCTTAGGCTTTTGAAATTTTGATATAAGTACATTTGTTTCTTTTAGCATTCTGTAATAAGCATTCCTTCAGGTTGCTAAACTGTCTTAATGATTATTTTTTAGAGAGTAAACCAGTAGTTGTACCATGATTTGTTTTGTTTTGTTTTTTATTATGGAAAATGAACCTCCATGTATGTATGATCCTTGCTTTGACGTTTATCAACTATTAGTCGTACTTGTTTCATCATATGCCCACCTCCACTGGATTATTTTGAAGCAAATCCTAAACACATTCTTCGCCATAAGAATTTCAGTATAGAGCTCTGAAAAGATAAGGATTTTAAAGCCATAATGTACTACTCTTATTGCAACTAAAATAACAGCTGCAGTTCCTTTCTATCATCCTATGGCCTGCCAGTCAGTGTTAAAATTTCAGTGTCTCAAAATTAACATTTCAATCAACATCTAAGTTTTGTTTAAATTAGGATCCAGTAAAGTTTACACATTGCAATTGGTTGATGAATTTCATAAATTTTTCATTTGTAGTTCTCTTGCCACTGTATTTATTTCCTTGAAGTTTGTTAAATCAAAGACTTTGGCAGAATTTCCCACATTTTAGATTTTTTTCCAATTGCATCCCATTGGATGAATTTCCATAAATTTTACAAATAGTTCTTTTCCTTCAGGAGCAAACTGGAGGGGCAACAACCATAGCCCTTGAGAGCCTCTTTTGAAAGCCTCTCACCTCTTGTTTTGGGTCAGTAGAAATGATAAAATATGTCTTGCCTGCTTGCATACTTTAGAGCTATCCCTTAAATACACGTCCAACTTGAATAATTCCAAATATAGAAAAATTTAACCAGTCAAGATTATCTGCAAAGGGTAAAAGTCTTTAGCCCTAGTTTCTGAAAAGGTAGTGTCAGCCTTCTTGGTCCATACCTAAGGAACAGTATTTACTGGGACCTGTGGTTCCACATGACACAGAGGGATTATTTCACCTATTTATTCCTGTTCTCCAACATCTTGAAAAGTAGTTCTAAAGCCACTTTGAAATCCTGAAAAATCTCTCTGGAATTTTTTTTTTTTTATCTGATATGAATTAAGGAGTCATGAAGTACATGTTTATGCATAAAAACTTGTGCATTTTAATTTTGTGGTACATGCTTATTAAAGGTTGTAGCTAATTCTGTTTCAGAATTGACCTTTTACAAATACCGACTGTGTGTCTATGGGGTACGGTTGCATTAAAAAGAATTGAGGTGATTTCTTTAAAAAACTTTAGGTTTCACTAAGTTCTTAGAACGATTTGTAGAGAAATTGTTTTTTTTTTTTAAGGAAATATAAACCAAGACAATGATTTTTTTTCTTTACAGAGACCATGAAACGTATGGTGCAATAGCTCTACTTTTGGTGGGAAAAATATACAGCCATTCTGGTGAAGCAGTGAGTAGTGGTATTAGTAGCTTATACTAAGCATCCAGGTCGAGAATTTAGGTCCTCAGGTAGTATGCTTGAATGCTTGTATTGAGTTGTACATATTTAAAACACATTTTTTTGGTGATTATTCTGCTTATATCCCAAGGTGTTGATAAAGGGTTCCCACAGTAAGATAGCACAGAGGCAAGTGCCAGTCACTTTCTGACCCAGACAGTTGGAGGACACCCACTACTAAAGCAGTGTATATGCTGTAGTGAGAGTGTGCTCTTCTTCCAAAGCATGTTGGACTGCGATGATTTTTTTTTTTTTGAGGTGATAAATTGTTGGACATTAAAAACCTAGTTTGAGTGTAAAGAATCCTATGACAAACATCATGGTATTAAAAACACATTTTTAAAACTCAGTTTTATAAACCAGATAACTAGATGTTACAAACACAAGCTATGCCAGGCATGTTTTAATGGAGCTTGGGGCTTCTAATGAGGTTAATTTTCAGCCTTTTATGTGTAAGACAGACCATACTTTACTTTGTACTCTTTTAAGCAAAATTCTTGATGAAACTAGGTTTAAGCCTCAAAAGACCCATTTTTTCTGTGAGGGGGGCTATTAAAAGGTTTATGCGGTGTGTGCTCATCTTCTCTAAAAAATGAAAGCTGGTCTTAGTACTAACTTGTGCCTATGAAGTGCATCCTTATTTCTTGATATTTATTGGCCCTGTTCTCCCTAAATTCCCAGATTAATTCAGGTACACATTACCCGCAGAACAGAGCATGCTCTAGTGGCAGATATTGCAAGAAAGTAAATGGAGGTTAAGTTACATTTTGGGTGGATTTAATATAGAATGATTTTGCTAAACACTTTGGGTAGTGGTCTTCTAAACAAATGTGCTTAAGACTTCTGAACTCCGGGCGCCTGGGTGGCTCAGTAGGTTAAAGCCTCTGCCTTCCGCTCAGGTCATAATCTCAGGGTCCTGGGATCGAGGCCCGCATCGGGCTCTCTGCTCAGCAGGGAGCCTGCTTCCCCCTCTCTCTCTGCCTGCCTCTCTGCCTACTTGTGATCTCTCTCTGTGTGTGTGTCAAATAAATAAATAAAATCTTTAGAAAGAAAAAAAAAAAAACTTCTGAACTCCACTGCAATTTGCAGTTTTAACCGAGATGATTCTGATGCAGGTGATCCTTGTACCATATTTGGAGAAGTAATTTTTAGGGAATAGTTTTGCCAAAATAGTAGGACCATAAATTTGTTAAACCTGTTTTAAAAGTTACTGGTTAATTTTGATAGGGATGTAATTACAAAGTAAGCAATATGTGTGGGGATGGGCCACATGGGTGACAGATCCAGATCCTTATTATAGAACTGGCAATTAGACTTGCAAATGACTTTCTTAAATCTGGTTGCCTACTAGGAGTTTAGTAGTTCATAAGTTTCATCTTTTTCCCTTGGACCAATTTTATATAGTCACCTTACCCCTTACAATAGAATAGTGGTGTTTAGCCTTTTATTTTTTTATTTATTTTTTAATTTTTATTTATTTATATTTAAAGGTTTTATTTATTTGAGAAAGCGAGAATGAGACAGAGCGAGAACATGAGAGGGTCAGAGGGAGAAGCAGACTCCCCCCTGAGTAGGGAGCCCAATGTGGGACTCTATACTGGGACTCCAGGATCATGACTTGAGCCGAAGGCAGTCGCTTAACCAACTGAGCCACCCGGGCGTCCCAGTGTTTAGCCTTTTAAAACTCATACCTCCAGTAATATTTGATTTTCACTTTCTGCATATTCCCATTATCTAGGAAGATTGCCAGTCTTCACTATAACTAACAAAAGCTAACTAACAATATATTGTTAGTACAATATACTGTAACTAACAATATATATTTTCTACTCTTAAACTAGGCACTGGGCCAGGTACTTTGTATACACTGTTTCCAGTTTACTCTCTGGGAACTCCAGTAAATTCCACTAATCCCCATTTCACAGATAAAGACACAGGCTCAGAGAGATTAAGTAAATTGCCTAAAATTATATATTTTATGTTTGTATTATGTTAAAATACATATTTTATGTTTATATTATCATATTAAATATAAGATATTAGTAGATAAAGAGTGCCCTTTTTGAACAATATGCAGTTGTCTTAAGTTTTGAAAGTAATCCTGTTCTAAATCTAATATACTTCTGTATTTTTACCGTTACCATTTAGCTTATGATTCTGATGGGGAGTTACCTTGGTAGGTAGAAATGATAGAGCTTTTTGTTCTTCTCTCAACCAGATAATAGCTGCTTGCTTTTAAATTATGAATTGCCCTTCAGTTTAATTTAGTGAACACTTTGGGCATTTTGGGAAGTGGGATTTCTAATTCATATATGGTTTTGGTATGTTTGCCCTTGGTTGACCTAACCCTGACAACGGTGGGAATCCACTAGTTGAGAGAAGAATCACAAAATGTCAGATTTAAAGCTTGCTGAGCACAAGATCAGCATTTGTTAAGTTCCGGATGGCTGAGTAGGAAAATAATTTAAAGATTAAAACTGTGGGGCACCTGGGTGGCTCAGTGGGTTAAAGCCTCTGCCTTCAGCTCAGGTCATGATCTCAGGGTCCTGGGATTGAGCCCCGCATTGGGCTGTCTGCTCAGCAGGAGTCTGTTTCCTCTCTGCCTACTTGTAATCTCTCTTTCTCTCTCTGTCAAATAAATAAAATCTTTAAAAAAAAAAGATTAAAACCGTAAGTTGTTGAACAGCCTGTTTTTGGTAAAATAGGAATAGAGAAATTTTTTTTTTTTAAAGTCTGTTGAGAAATCATTTAGGCCTCTGTGTGGTGGGCCCCATTAGACAAAGACGAAAGAAATATTAAAAGTACTTAGAATTCATAATGGAAACATAGAAAATGCAATGCTTATTGGTATCTTGGAGCCAGGACCAAAAGAATTCTGTTTAAGAATTTGTAAACTGATGAGTTGTTTACATAAATAATTAGATCCTTTTATACCAGTGTTTATTTTCTTGAGAAAGTGTCAACTATATTGCTGTAAGTGATGTACAAATGTAAGGTCAAGATTTGTCTGCTCTTAAAAATATTTTGCCATTTTGTGGCAATTACAATTTTCTGGATGGTTATTTTTAAAAAGAATTTACTAGTAAGGCATAATAATTTGAATACCATACAGATGTTACTACTATTTTTACTTTTCAAAAGACTGAAGTATAAGTGTTTTCTCTATCTGTAGTTGTCTCCATTTTTTCATTTCCAAACCTAGTTTTCCAGGTAAGTTTTTAGAGGATTGCTTGAACATACATGATTGGGAGCTTAAACTCTAAATTACTAGTGTTTAACCCCCTGCCCTCCCCAGAAACTATCCATGATGTTATTTATTTTATTTTTTATGGGCCTCCATCCCAGGACCCTGAGATCATGACCTGAGCCGAAGGCAGCGGCTTTAACCCACTGAGCCACCCAGGCGCCCTCCATGATGTTATAAAAGAGAATTGGATAGACTCAAAAGATCCCAGGACCCTGAGATCATGACCTGAGCCGAAGGCAGCGGCTTTAACCCACTGAGCCACCCAGGCGCCCTCCATGATGTTATAAAAGAGAATTGGATAGACTCAAAAGATGGAGTAAATTTTTATGGTTAAAGAGATGTTATTTTAAAACTTTTATGCAATCTCCCTCCCTATCAGTTACTTTTAAAAGATATTTCCTATAAATGGAAAGATAAAAAAAAAGATATTTCCTGGTATTCTAGTTCATAATTGGTGCATATTTGGTTTTTATTTTGATAAAGTCATCCTCCCTACCTCCTTGCCCATTTGGGTACCTGCAGTCCCTGCAAATTGCTCTTGTAGTACTTGGAGTTTTTAATTAAAAAGATCACCCATAGTCACTTACAGTTAATAAAATTGAATACATTTTAACTTTTTTTTTTTTTTTAAAGATTTTATTTATTCATTTGACACAGAGAGAGAGATTACAAGTAGGCGGAGAGGCAGGCAGAGAGAGAGGAGGAAGCAGGCTCCCTGCGGAGCAGAGAGCCCGATGCGGGCCTCGATCCCAGGACCCTGGGATCATGACCTGAGCCGAAGGCAGCGGCTTTAACCCACTGAGCCACCCAGGCGCCCAATACATTTTAACTTTAATAATTACCATATATTGTGCCTACTTACTGTGTACGAGGCCCTAAGATGAGCAATTATACGTTGTTGTTTTTTTTTTTTAAAGATTTTTTATTTATTTATGTGACAGAGAGAGATTACAAGTAGGCAGAGAGAGAGGAGGAAGCAGGCTCCCCGCTGAGCAGAGAGCCCGATGTGGGCCTCGATCCCAGGACCCTGAGATCATGACCTGAGCCGAAGGCAGAGGCTTTAACCCACTGAGCCACCCAGGCGCCCGTTGTTGTTTTTTTTTTAAAGATT
This sequence comes from Ailurus styani, assembly GCA_002007465.1. NCBI lineage: Eukaryota > Metazoa > Chordata > Mammalia > Carnivora > Ailuridae > Ailurus > Ailurus styani. The sequence goes on along the minus strand of LNAC01000074.1, from coordinate 782,475 downwards.
TTAAAAATTTATTTTAGAGCTCGAAAGTGCCTGTGAGTGGGGCGGGGGGCAAAGGGGGAGAGAGAGGCAGAGATTCTCAAGCAGACTTCACCCTCAGGTGTGGCTTGATCTTCGGACCCTGAGAGCAAAACCTAAGCTGAAACCAAGATTTGGTGCTCAATGGACTGAGCTACCCAGGTGTCCCTTTTTATACATATTCTTAATTAATCTAGATGACAATTCTTTGAAGTTACTTAAGTTTAATTCCGATGTCCAAAAAGCTCTGAAAACTGAAGTTTTATAACTTTTTGGTGGGAAAACCTAACATGACTGAATTTCTGTGAGACTCTTACATCTATATATCCCATTTAGTGTGAATGTTCTTTTATTTCATTGTTGCAGCATTACTGTGCTTGATGATAGGCTGCTTTTTATCTCAAAAACCAGACAAATTCCAAATTCTGAAGCCTGTCTGTCTCCACGGGAGAAAAGAGCATATGGACCTTTCAGCTCCTGCACTCCCTTAGTGGGGAAGGGGAGGTGGAGGACAGCGGTTAAGTGATTTGATGAAATGAAGGGAGGCAGGGGCACCTGGGTGGCTCAGTGGGTTAAAGCCTCTGCCTTTGGCTCAGGTCATGATCTCAGGGTCTTAGGATCGAGTCCCGAATCGGGCTCCCTGCTCAGCGGGGAACCTGCTTCCTCCTCTCTCTCTGCCTGCCTCTCTGCCTACTTGTGATCTCTCTGTCTGTCAAATAAATAAATAAAATCTTAAAAAAAGAAAGAAAGAAATGAAGGGAGGCAGTTGCAGCAGCAAAGAACGTGGCGTCCGCATTGACTGCGTGGATTCATAGCCTGGCCCTCCTGCTTACTAGCTGTGTGGGTTTGGGAAGGTCATTTACCCTCTCTGTAAAATGGGGATACTACAGATACTTTACTAAAAGGGTTGTGGTCATTAAATGAGTTAATGTGAATAAGTATGTACTAAAATAGTTCCTGGCACACAGTAAGTGCTGTATGTATTAACTCATGACTTTTAAGAAGTACCTCCTAAGTAGCAGAATTAATTAATATGGGTTTGCTTGACTAGCCACTCAACCCAAATCCTGTTGTATTGCAGTATAATCTGTATCTTTAAAATAACCTTGAAATGATTTGTAGAAGCTTCAGGTAATACCTTTGTAGTGTAGCTTTACCCTTTTAATAAAGGATGGCATTTATATTTTACTAGGGAATGAGATAACAAGGAGATGCTCGCATAATGCGTGGTATAGAATGTTTCTTAATCTTCCTATCCACTAACCCTTCGGGGCAGATGGCTTGTGAGGAAATTATGGCCTTTGTCATGAAGAAAAGTTAGTCTCAGAGAAATTTAGTCCTTAGAGTGTCTCTGCTTCCTGTATGCTTTCAAAACATTGAAAAGGGCTCACCTTTGAAAAGGACACATTTCAAAGTTTGGCGAAAGGAAGATAATTTTGTGCTTTTCTTTGCACTTAAATGATAGGAGCAGACTAGCATAGCTGAGCTTGTTTTTAACAAAGTGATTGAGACACTTTTAATTCCATCACTGTATAATCAGAAGCCTTCATTGGTCTCCTTTTAAGAGAGTGGTGTTTTCTATTCAACACATTCTTCATAAACCCTCATTAGGAGTGCCCTTCCTCATACACATGCCTTCTCCAACATGCCTTCTCTTTCTGCCAGATGGATGATCTTTATTTTATTGCTTGTTTAAGCCTCTGAATTCTTACCGGTCTCCTGGAAGGGGGAATCAGGTTACTGACTGGTGATTCCTAATGCTGCATCTGGTCATCTGCTGGTTTTTACCACACCTGCTCAGTGTTTTACTTTATTACACAACTTTTTTAAAACCACAAAATTGGTTTTTAGCATTCAAAAATGTGGAACAACCCTTTAATACTCCCTGTTTTGCTTTTCAGTAAATCTGCCTGTGCTTTTCTAGGTGTGGTCCTTTTCTTGCAAAGCTCTTTGCCTAATCACTAATCCACAGTGATTCCTTTCCCTCTCAAGTCTGTAATCTCTTTTGGCAATGAGTGTTACAATTCTGATCTTGCCTATTGAAATTGGGTTCTAGGGCTGGAACTTAGTTTTATACCCTCTGAATAATTAACATAGTTGTGTCTGAATATAGATTTTGTGCCTAGTGGTACTTGAGGTGTGTCAGCTGGCATTTCTGCTTAAGTAGAACAATTTTTTTTTTTAATTTCTTATTAAGTAGGCACCACACCCGGTGTGGGGCTTAAACTTATGACCCTGAGATCAAGACCCATGTTCTACTGACTGAGTCAGCCAGATGCCCCCAAATTTTCTTTTTTATAAACATTCTTTGCTTAAATGTATTGCTGGAGCTGAGGTGAACTCAATTTAAGATTATATTTTTTAAAACTAATATTGAAAACTTTATTTTGAAATTTCATACAGCAGAGAACTCTTAGTAAGCTTTATTATTATGATTTTTTAAGATTTTATTCATTTATTTGACAGAGAGCACAAGTAGGCAGAGTGGTAGGCAGATGGAGAGGGAGCAGCAGGCTCCCTGCTGAGCAGGGAGCCTGACGTGGGGCTCCATCCCAGGACCCTGGAATCATGACCAGAGCTGAAGGCAGACACTTAACTGACTGAGCCACCCAGGCGCCCCTTAAGCTTTATCTAGACTCACTAATTTTTAGCATTTTGCCATGTTTGCATTGTTTTTTTTTTTTTCTTGAATTATTTTGAGAGTAGGTTGCATAGAGTATTCTCCTTTACCCCTTAAGACTTGTGCATTTATTTATTTTTTTTATTTTTTTTAAAGATTTTATTTATTTATTTCACAGAGGGAGAGAGATCACAAGGAGGCAGAGAGGCAGGCAGAGAGAGAGGGGGAAGCAGGCTCCCCGGTGAGCAGGGAGCCCGATGCAGGCCTCGATCCCAGGACCCTGAGATCATGACCTGAGCCGAAAGCAGAGGCATTAACCCACTGAGCCACCCAGGCGCCCTGTGCATTTATTTCTTAAGATCAGTATAGTTTTTAAATCCAAGAAACTGAGTATTTTTATCTAATTTGCAGCTCATATTTCATTACTTTATTAGTTTTTTAAAGATTTTTATTTATTTATTTGACAGAGAGAGACACAGTGAGAGAGGGAACACAAATAGGGGGAGTGGGAGAGGGAGAAGCAGGCTTTCCCATTGAGCGGGGAGCCCGATGGCGGGGCTCAATCCCAGGACCCTGGGATCATGACCTGAGCTGAAGGCATACGCTTAAAAACTGAGCCACCCAGGCCCCCCTATTTTGTTAGTTTTTCCAATAATGCCCTTTAAAGCTATTTCCTCCTCCAGTAAATAACCGTGTATTGCATTCAGTTGCCATAGAATATATGTAATAGGGACTATTCCTCAATTTAGGTCTCTGATAATTGCTCGTCAGACTGCCCGCATTGCTGATGTTCACTTAGATTCTCCCTCAGGTCACGGTGTTGTCCTGTTTCTCTTTAGCGTAGTTACTGTTATATCCCTTGTACTAATTATTCCTTTACTACCATGAAAATGAAACTGCTTCTCATCAAACTTTCCCCTCTATGTTGGGTAGATAGGCAATTAAAATTTTAAAAAATATTGTGGAGAAAAACACATAATATGTGCCATCTTAACCATTTTTAAAAAAGATTTATTTTAGAGAGAGACCAGAGGCAGGGGGAGAGAGAATCTCTAGCTGACTCCTTGCTGAGCGCAGATCAACAGTTGGATGCTTAACGGACTGAGCCATCCAGGAACCCCCCCCACTCAATCTTAACCATTTTTTAAAAGATTATTTTAGAGATCGAGAACATGTAGGGAAAGGGGCAGAGGGAGAGAAACCTAAGCGGACTCTGTGCTGAGCTTGGAGCCTGACGTGAGGCTCCATTGCGGGACCCTGAGATTCTGACTTGAGCTGAAATATCAGGAGTTGGCCGCTTAACTGACCGCACCACCCAGGCACCCCTCCATCTTTTTTTTTTTTTTTTTTAAGATTTTATTTATTTGAGAGAGAAAGAGCATGAGTGGGGAGGGGCGGAGGGAGAAACAGGCTCCTCGCAGAGTGCAGAGCCCACCAAGGGGCTCAGTCTGGGACTCCAGGATCATGACCCTAGCAGAAGACAGACGGTTAACGAACTGAGCCACCCAGGTGCCCCAAGGTACCCCATCTTAAGCATTTTTAAGTGTATAGTTCAATAACTAGTACTACGTACGTTCACATTGTGAAACAGAGCTCCAGGACTTCTTAATCTTGTAAAACTAAAAACTCTAGACCCATTAAACAACTCTCCATTTCCCCTTCCTCCCAGTCCTGACAACCACCATTTCTCTGTTTGTCTGATTTTGACTAGATATCTTATATAAGTGGAATCATACAGTCTCTTTGTTTCTGGTTTACTGCACTTAGCATAATGTTCTCAAGGTTCATTCATGTGTAACTTGTGACAGAAATTCCATTTCAAGGCAGAATAGTATTTCATTGTATGTACATACCACATTTTATTCATTTATCTGTTGGCGGGCACTTGGATTTCCACTTTTTGGGTATTGCGAATAATGCTGCTGTGAACATGGGTATGCAAATATCTTTTGGAGACCCTGTTTTTTATTATTTTGGATATATGTCCAGAAGTGTGTATACTGGCTTGAATTTTTAATTTTGGGGGGCTTAGATATACACTTTTATTTATGTAAAGTTTTCTGTTTACAGCTTATTGAATTAACTTCATTTGTCCTGAGATTAAATTTTGACATAATAACCAATCTCCAGAGATGGAATGTGAACCAAAATAAGTTTGCTTTATAGTTTTCCCTCCTTTATGATTTAATCTGTTGTTAATTTAAGGCAGAAATAATTTCTGAAACAACTGCTTGAATTGAAATGAATCTGGATTATTATTTTTTATGTGATTAATTGCATATAAATTTTCCTTACTGTAGATTCTTTAAGAGAACATAATTTTGGGAAGGAAAGGTTTCTTTTTGTTTTCTGTTTATTGGAGGGAAGTCTGGTCCATGGGGCTGTCTCTACTGCGCTCCTGAATTTTTTGAGTGTCAGATTCTTCAGGACCTGTTTGCCTAAAATATAATTCCTTAGATTTTTGTTTTATTTTTACTGTGAAGTATTTTTAGAAGAATTTCCTCTTACAATTGGATCTTGGCAACCAGAATTTGAAGGAAGAAAATGAGAATTAGTTGTGGACTATTAAACTATTGTAAACAGAAGGAAAAGATTGTAATCCTAGGTCAGAGATAAGGTGATTGAGGTTGCTGTGAAGTTAATGCTGATAAACAATATATAAGCATTTTTTATTTATTTATTTTTTAATATACCAGCATTTAGAAAAACCCTTTCAGCATAAGAGGTAAGAGTTGTTGGTAAACATTTTTTGTTTTGTTTGAAGTATTCCTGTGGAAAGGGAATTTTGATAATAGTTTTCACTCCAAGAAGTAACACCTATTTTAGGTATAGGAGTGACTGGTAATGGTAGAAATCTTAACACAAATACCGTAATTTTATCAGTGGGTGAATAAAAGCTTCATTTAGTCAAATCTAGAATCATCAATAAGATTCAGACCTCTAAAGTGGAACCTAAATACTAGGAAATATCCTTACTATAATTATGTCACTTTTTGAATTCTAGCTTGTTAAATACTCTATATTGCATTTGTTTTACCTTTACATTCGGTGAGGATCCTTTTTCTCTTTCTCTTGCCTTGACACAAAATAACTATTAAGTCCCAGTATTCTCCCTCCTCAAAATTTTGACTGTCATTACTCCTAAATTATTAAGAAGGCAGCTAGTTTTAAAACTTTTATTTTTTTATTTTTTTATTTTTATTTTTTTTTAAAAGATTTTATTTATTTATTTGACACAGAGAAATTACAAGTAGGCAGAGAGGCAGGCAGAGAGACAGGGAGAGGAGGAAGCAGGCTCCCTGGTGAGCAGAGAGCCCGATGCGGGCCTCAATCCCAGGACGCTGAGATCATGACCTGAGCCGAAAGCAGAGGCTTTAACCCACTGAGCCACCCAGGTGCCCTTAAAACTTTATTTTTAGATTCACAGGAATTTGTACCAGAGGTCTCTGGTACACTTAACCTGGTTTTCCTCAGAAGCTATTTTTATTTATTTTTATTTTTTAAGGTCTTTCCTTTTTTATCAATTCATTGGGGGTTTTTTTGTTTTGTTTTGTTTTTAATTTTGAGAGAGAGCCCATGACCAAGTGGAGTTGGGGTGGGGAGACAGAGGCAGAGAGAGAATCTCAAGCAAACTCCCCATTGAATGGGGAGCCCAACATGGGCTCAATCCAACAACCATGAGATCATGACCTGAGCTGAAACCCAAGTCTGATGCTTAACTGACAGCTACCCAGGTGCCCCAAAAGATTTTATTTTTAAGAAAACTCGAAACCCAGGGGCGCCTGGGTGGCTCAGTGGGTTAAAGCCGCTGCCTTCGGCTCAGGTCATGATCCCAGGGTCCTGGGATCGAGGCCCGCATCGGGCTCTCTGCTCAGCAGGGAGCCTGCTTCCTCCTCTCTCTCTGCCTGCCTCTCTGCCTACTTGTAATCTCTCTGTAAAATAAATAAATCTTTAAAAAAAAAAAGAGAACTCTACACCCAACATAAGGCTCAAACTCACAACCCTGAGATCAAGTCACATCCTCCACTGACTGAGCCAGCCAGGAATTATTTTTAATTAAGCCATAATACCTGAATATTTTTCCTTTAGAATTTTTGGATAGTAGTTAAAGAATACTGAAAATAGGTAAGGGTTAGGAAGAGTCGCTGATAATAAATACCTTCGTGTTGCATGTAGAAGGGGTGGAGAAAAGAGGACAGATGCTTTGCGTCTTATTGCGCAAGTCCTAAGAATTTGTGAAAAGTTCTCCTAAAAGCTCAAGCAAGGGGTACTAGTCAGCCTTTCATCTCTGGAGTGATTGAAATCCTCCTCTGCTGAGGTCACTCTTTGGTGAGCATTCACGTGAGACATAAATACCTTCACCTTAGAAAAAGCTAAAAAGCAAAAATGCTTGCTAAAAATTTAAGTCCTGCGTTCCCCCCTAGGGTAGGGTCTTATGATTCAGTCTTGGGGCAGGGCTTAGGAATCTTCATTTTCAAACATCACAATGTTGCAGGTTTCTAGAGAACACATTTGAGAAATTAGATTTTGAGATTTTTTTTTAAAAGAGAGCATAGGTTTTGTTGTTTTTAAATACATGAAGGCTCCATGCCCAGTGTGGGGTTTGAACGCACCACTCTGAGATTGAGTCACATGCTCTACTAAGTGAATCAGCCAGGTGCCCCGAGAGGGTGTAGTTTTGTTGCTACTTTATGTTCTTACTAAGGTTACAGTTTTACAAATTGATGGTTTTCAAAATTTTGAGCATAGTTACAAATGTATTTTATATATGGATGTCTATATACATGCATATATGAGACAATTTCATTGCAGTTACATATAAATAGACTCTGATTTTTAATTTTTAAATTGTAGTTGTGAACCTGGAAATTGATTTCACAACCAACGTCTCCACCATTAGTTTGAAAACACCGTCATAATATGAAGTGTTGTCCATGTTAGGGAGACAACATGATTACAAAGATGGGAGTAGTACATTGATACCCTTTCTTCTTAAGGTGATTTAATCTTTCTGGTCCTTTGAGAAAGTTTTATTATTACTTAAAAATATTTCTCTACTTTGGCCAAATATCTACCATCCCCAGTTACCAGCTTGGCTTCTTTTTTTTCCCACCTTTTGGTGCCTTATTATTACACAATGAAGTGCCTTCCTATCTTACTTAAAAATGTCTAATGTTTGTATTTTGTATGCTTTAGAGAGAAAGGCAAGGAAAAACCCCCAGAAGGGAAATTAATGTTTTTATTAAACTCTCTGAGGGAAAGCATAATCGATTCCACAGCTTATTTGGTATAAAGTTCTAAAATAATTGGCTAGATCATCCTCACTTTGAGAGTATTAAGTAAGACATAGAAATGGTCCTAAAGTCTAGTAAATAAGTTGAAAATAAGATCAGATGGGATGCATGGGTCGCTCAGTTGGTTAAGTGTCTGCGTTGGGCTCCGGTCATGATCCAGGGTCCTGGGATCAAAAGGCCCCCACCCCTGCTCAGCAGGGAGCCTGCTTTCTCCCTCTCCTGCTCCCTGCCTCTCTGCCTACTTGTTCAAGCTTGCTCTCTCTTTGTGTTAAATAAATAAAATCTTAAAAAATAATTATAAAAAGTAAGATCAGGTTAATTAAATGAAGTAAATTTTAGTCAAGAAAATGGCTGGGGGGCGCCTGGGTGGCTCAGGTCATGATCTCAGGGTCCTGGGATCGAGGCCTGCATTGGGCTCCCTGCTCAGCGAGGAGCCTGCTTCCTCCTCTCTCTCTCTGCCTACTTGTGATCTCTCTCTCTGTGTCAAATAAAAAAAAAAAAAGAACGAAAATGGCTGGCATTTTCCTAGTAATCCTGACCTGAATCCTTTAAGATAGGAAAAAGTAGTGTTAGCCCATTTTACACATACAAAAACTGCATCTAGAGACATTTAGTAACACCATGGATACATGGATACAAATTTGGTAAGAACAGGTGTGAAACTTTACCTCAGACATTAGGATGATTATAGTTTTAGTTATGGCTAGTGCCTAATAAGAGGATGGGCATTTTTTTATTCAGCTGTGAAAACACCATGTAAAAGTATAGTGGGGCAAAATGATAGCTTCTTAAGAGTTAGAAATTTGAGTGCTAGTATCAGTAGTGGTCTCACTTCATTTACATCACGGTGTTTGATGGAGCTGTATGTGAAAATCCAAAAATCTCACCTCTCTTGTTCATATAAGAAAAGGCTAAATGCTCAAATGTCTGCAGGTAAATAGGAAGCAGACATTTAAGTACCAGACACTATGCCAGAAGAGAAAGCCACTTTACAAGTCTGATGTAGAGAAGAGGGTATCTATCCTTTCTGGACTAGCCCAGATTCAAGTCTGTCCCACCCTAGGTAAAAACTTTCCTCTTCCTTTGTGGCTTGTACGTATTTTCTTACAAGCTGTTGGTTTGTGGTCACCAAACTAACAGAAGACTTCAGGGAAAAAATAATACAGGTGTCAGAATTAGTGGTATTGGCTCTTAACTACATCCCCATCTGAGTTTAGGTGTGTTTATAGCCCTAAGAACTTAATGTCAACATTTCTTCCCACCAAAGATATTCTGAACCTTTTGGGGGGCATAAGGACACATGTTAGAGAATGAGAACTAAGACTCATTGTCTAGAAAAACACATGCAAGAACATTTGCATCTTAGGCGTTCTGACCATCTGAAGCCGATCCTTGCTGCCTTAAAGGATTGACAATTAGAATTGTGTTCACTGCTATTCAAACAGCATCAAATAGTACTTAAAATTAACATGTTAACATGCACATGATGAAATTATTTGGTAGTGTGATTTGATTTTTATGTGAAGGAATCAGTGTAGCAGGTTTAGCTTTAAGATGTTTAGCCCAGGAGGGTTAAATCACAGTGGTTTTTAAGTCCACATGAAAAACAAGGTCATGTTGACCCTTGTTTTATTAGAAACTGAGAATTGTAAAGATTTGTGTTTGTATAGTAGTGCTTTGCAAACTGGGTCTGGAGCAGTTTTAAAATTCATGTAATGAGTCTGGCTAGCATTAAAACAAATGAAATAGACTAGTAGTAGGGAAAAAACATTATATATCACATAAGGTTAAATATTAGTGAAACTTTGGCTTAAGTGTGTATATTTATTTATGTATATATGCATGCATGTATAAATACATAAATATTATTAGATTACAATGCGAAAATATTTCTTAATGTGTGATGCATTTTTTAAAAAGTTAGCCACAGCTCTGTACCTGTCTGCTTGTGCGGTAATTTGGGCATCTGAATTTTTCACATCTTTGTGGTTTTGCGGGGCAGGAGGTAGATGAAAGGCTTGAAGAGTTAGGGTGCAAGAGTAAAGGAGCAGCTGGTAGCTGGTCTCTGAATCTTTAGTGATTAAATGAAGTTGAGATAGGATTTTATTGATTCAGTGTTTTTGGGTAGTTAAGGCTGAATTTGTTTTTTGAAGCTTTTGAAAGCTTTTATAACCAGAGGGGAGTTATGTATGTTGTATATTTATAGTTGCATTTACTGGACTTGTCCATAGTCCAGCAAATGTAACATCAAATGACATATAATGTTAAGTTTTCTGATAGAACACCTTTCTGATCTAAGACTGAAAGGTCTGTTTTAAATAATGTCAGCTATTCTGGCGCTGCTTAGAATGGTCATTTGAGTTTATACCTAAATGTATAATCTGTTTATACCTAAAATGTAGGACCAATAAAAAATGAAGGGCTTTGGGATTTTGGTGGGGAGGTGGTCAGTAGGTTTTTGTTTTTATTCTTTAGTATGAAATAAGAGTTCAGGAAAGGTCATACGTACAAACACTAGGTTTTGTTTCAATTTAAGAAATTGAATCATAGACATTGAGTTAATGGTTTCTTTTTTTCTTTGATTTCTTTCCAAGGTTTGGGCCCCATGGGATCCCTGTGACAGTGTTTCCTAAAAGGGAATATAAGGAGAAACCTGAAGCCATGCAGCTCCAAAGTAATACATTCCAAGAAGGGACAGAAGTCAAGAGTGAAGTGAATGGTGCTGTTCCCGATGACCCTTCTCCCATCTCGCCTACCGAGCCGGGCTTGGCTGAAAGCCTGTGGACTTCCAAACCACCGCCTCTCTTCCATGAAGGAGCACCTTACCCTCCCCCTTTGTTTATCAGGGACACCTATAACCAGTCAATACCTCAGCCACCGCCTCGGAAAATTAAACGACCTAAACGAAAAATGTACAGGGAAGAACCTACTTCAATAATGAATGCTATTAAACTGCGACCCAGGCAAGTCCTGTGTGACAAATGTAAAAACAGTGTTGTTGCAGAGAAAAAGGAAATTAGAAAAGGTAGTAGTGCAAGTGACTCTTCTAAATATGAAGATAAAAAACGGAAAAATGAAAGTGTAACTACTGTGAACAAAAAACTGAAAACTGACCATAAAGTGGATGGGAAAAACCAAAATGAAAGCCAGAAAAGAAATGCTGTGGTGAAGGTTTCCAATATTGCTCACAGCAGAGGCAGAGTAGTCAAAGTTTCTGCTCAGGCAAATACATCAAAAGCTCAGTTAAGTACTAAAAAAGTGCTCCAGAGTAAGAACATGGATCATGCAAAAGCTCGGGAAGTGTTGAAAATTGCCAAAGAAAAGGCACAAAAGAAGCAAAGTGAAACCTCTGCATCCAAAAATGCACATTCAAAAGTTCATTTCACACGTCGCTATCAGAGTCCTAGCTCAGGTTCCCTTCCACCCCGGGTTCGTTTAAAACCACAAAGGTACAGGAATGAAGAAAATGACTCTTCTATGAAGACGGGACTTGAGAAAATGCGGAGTGGCAAGATGGCACCCAAGCCCCAGTCTCGCTGCACCTCTACCCGCTCAGCAGGTGAGGCCCCTTCAGAAAATCAGAGTCCCTCAAAAGGCCCTGAAGAGGCCAGCAGTGAGGTTCAGGACACAAATGAAGTGCTTGTGCCTGGTGAGCAGGATGAACCACAGACACTGGGCAAAAAGGGCAGCAAAAGCAATCTCTCTGTTTACATGACCCTAAATCAAAAGAAATCTGACTCTTCCAGTGCTTCAGTGTGTAGCATTGATAGCACAGATGATTTGAAATCCTCCAACTCTGAGTGTAGTTCTTCTGAAAGCTTTGATTTTCCTCCAGGCAGTATGCATGCACCTTCCACCTCCTCCACTTCCTCCTCTTCAAAGGAAGAGAAAAAGCTCAGTAATTCCTTGAAAATGAAAGTCTTTTCCAAAAACGTCTCTAAATGCGTCACACCAGATGGCAGGACCATATGTGTAGGGGACATTGTTTGGGCCAAGATCTATGGCTTCCCTTGGTGGCCAGCCCGTATTCTTACTATAACTGTGAGCCGGAAAGATAACGGCCTTTTAGTCCGACAGGAGGCCCGTATTTCATGGTTTGGGTCTCCAACAACCTCTTTTCTTGCTCTTTCGCAACTCTCCCCCTTTTTAGAAAACTTCCAGTCACGCTTTAATAAGAAGAGAAAGGGCCTGTATCGCAAGGCTATCACAGAGGCGGCTAAGGCTGCCAAGCAGCTGACCCCTGAAGTGCGGGCTCTGTTGACACAGTTTGAAACGTGAACATGGACAGTAAGGTAGGCAAGAACCATTGGAAGGCGCCACAGATTTTCTAGTTTAGTCAGGAATAACTTCTACGAAATAGCTTGGCCAAATCGGAGAGAGGAATTGTACTCAGTTGGCTGCTTTTTTATACTTACCTTAATAGCCATTTTTAGACTGAGAAGCTTAAAGAACAAGCAATCAAATTTTGTCTTAAGGAAGTGAGATTTTTAGCAGTATTTTTCAGTTTTGAAGTCAAACCATCCCAAGGCATAGGAGTCATAGCCTCAACTGAAAATGAATTTTTGCAGGGACTGTTAATGGCCATTTGTACCTAGTACTGTGTGTATGTGTGTGTATTTATATATATGCACATGTACGTATATGTGTGTATATGCATACATACATATATATAACATATAGCCTGTCACTATGTGACGCAGGTTGTGTATTTGGGATTGCAGTAAGGGCTGGTGAGCTGGGGTGGGGGTGGGGAGTAGTGTGGATATTTAATGACTACTTGTTTTTTAATTAATGAATATCTAGCCTTTCTATGTGCACAGTGGCGCCAGAGTTTGATACTTAGGTGTTTGACAAACTGAGATGCTTGCTATTCAGTTGCAGACTGGGGAAATAGCCCAGTATTTGGGGTTAAGACTTTTAAGGCTGACAAGGTTTGAATCATCACTCTCTTGTTCTTTGGGGATATAACAAAAACTTTCAAATTTCTGGTTTGGGAGTTTAGGTAGGTTTGTCTTTGGATATGTAAATAGTTGATTGCTAAATTTGGTCAGATTTCTCCTGACTGGCTGTTCCTAAATTCTTAGGATACGTCCTGGTAAATTACACTTTGTGAATTAATTGTCATATGTGTAATTGTTGCATTTTGGATGTACCTAATTTGATAATTTTTAAAAAATATTTCCGTTTAAGGTATCTGTTTGCAGGTCAGAAAATGAGAAAATGTAATTGTGTAATGCTCTGAAATGTAAAAAAAAAAAAAAAGCTGTAAATAAAATCGACTAAATCCAAATTATTTGTGTGTGTTTCTCAAAAAGCTTTGAAAAATTTCAAGATGGTAGAAAGTTACTCTTTGTAATAGTGTATAGAGGAGATGAAAAAAATCTAACTTTTATTTTCCTATTTGTCTATCAGAGAGTATATTACCTGACCATAGATAAAATTCAAGTAAGTGGTTAATCCGTATACTCTGAAAATGAGGTTTTATAGTGTAGAGGTCTGATATGCTTCTAGATTTGAGACCCTCCTCCCGCCAATTTCTCATGAATGTGTGGGTTTAATTTTCCTCATGTTTAGCCTTAATGTTTCATCACATGGCTCTTTTTTTTTGTATTTGGGTAGTTACAACCAGTCTCTCTTTTGCCTGGTCCGCCTCAGGTATCCTTGCTTTTGGGGCTGGTAACTTAGATCACTGTTTTTCTAGGTGCTCCATCGACCCCTGAGATTTGACTTATTTTATGTTTTTAGCTTTCTATTGTTAGTGAAAAATATATCTGATTGCCTGTGGAGGCAAGTTTATCCCAAGATTTTTCAAGTTGTTTTCGTATTTTTTTGTGTTTACCTTTTGAATTTGATAGAATGTCAATTTGACACTTTGGAAACTTGAAAATTTTAAAGAGAGCAACTTTCTGTGTAATTCTAAGTAATCCAGTTTGAAATGTCTTAGTTACCTATGGAATTAATGACAAACAGATTAATGGAGATTAAAATACATAATCTGTCAGTTTCCTTAAAGTTATGGACTTTTATGATTTATGTACTGATTTCTGCAAAAGCAAGTGGAATTTCTTTTGGGGAACTCAGTCAATGCTTTTTGATTATAATTAAACACACAACTGAAAAAATGTCTTTCACTTGAGTAGAACATATTCTTTCCTGCAAACAGAAACAACTATACTTTTTTAAAATTCTTTGATTATAACAGGTTGAAAGATGTTCATGGTGTGACTGAGGGGTTTTAAGGAAGTATCGTAAAAGATTTTTGAGTATTGTTTCAGATTAATGAACTTGTTCAGATATTTTTGGAAGTTTGAAATCTAAGGTTCAGAAAGATTTAAGCAAGGCAGAACAAAGAGTCATTTAAAATATAATTCCAAGTCTTCGTGTAATGATCCAGGTGAGTTTTATCTTAACATAGTGGGTTTGACAGTGGATATTGCTAATAAGTCAGGTGCTTTGGCAAATGTGCTCTGGTGGCATAAACCAAATTTTATTTGTTTCAGAATCCCTGGTGGGGATGGGAGTTGGGGGTGGGCATGGGGATAAAGTCATGATTGTTGAGTACAAAAATAACGTTCAATTTTATATAGTCCATACTAGTAAGGGAAAGGTTGAAGCATAATCACAAATGTGCATGCTCTCTAATTACCATGCCAAATAATCCCTCCATTTTAAACTGGCGTATTTCATTTGATGTTTCATTAAGGAAAAATTTAAAAATTTTTCTTAATCTTAAAAAATATATATTCTAAACATTAACCCAATAGCCACATATTAGTGTTTTATTCAAATGGAAATTTTAAAAAAATTTTGAGTATAGTTGACACATGATGATGTATTAGTTTCACATGTACTACACAGTGATACAACTTCTCTACATTATGCCAAATAGAAATTTCTTTAAAGATTTTTATTTATTTATTTATTTATTTGACACAGAGAGAGATTACAAGTAGGCAGAGAGGCAGGCAGAGAGAGAGGAGAGAGGAGGAAGCAGGCTCCCTGCTGAGCAGAGAGCCCGATGCGGGCCTCGATCCCAGGACCCTGGGATCATGACCTGAGCCGAAGGCAGAGGCTTTAACCCACTGAGCCACCCAGGCGCCCCAAATAGAAATTTCTTAAGCAGCTAAATTTATCCAGTATTTACTACAGATGGAGGAGATAGAGCTGAATTGGATAGTTGTAGCTATTTTCCTTTAAAGTGGTCAAAGGAAGCATTTATTCTTTGTATGGTGATAACCAAATATGTTTTTTTCCTTTTGCAGAGAGAAAACTAGGCTTAGGCCAAATCTCCAGTGATCTAAAAAAAAAAAAAAAAAAGGATTAGCAAGGGGAGCAACTAAGTGGAGTAAGAGCTTGTACAGCCAAAGAGGTCTTTATTTCTAGAATTGCTCAGAAATTTAAAGCATCAGAGTATTTTTCTTTAGTTTCCCAGAATCTTTTGAATAGAATGTTAACTGTTCATTTGAATGGGATATCTTCAACTCGTTTTAGATGTGAACAGACATAAAAGAGGTCAGTGAGATGGGGAAAGTAAAATTCATTAGTCTGGAGCCCATTTGCATGTTGATATATTTACGTGGTTTTGATGGGAAATGCTATAAACAGTAATTTTAAATTAGTACTAAGTAGATTAGACAAGAATATAGATAGGAAGACAGACTTAAGGCAATATGAAAGTGCTACTAAAATCAAATGTTTATCAGTGGGTCTGAGTTTTTAATTTACAAAATACTGAGTTATACCCTATTTTGAGCAGGTTGTACTTATTCGTTATTTTGAAGGAAAGATACACATTTGCATTCCTTTACATACGTATAGGATTCCTTTACATAGAATAACTGAATTGGGTATTGGAAATACAGGCATACCTCAGAGATATTGTGGGTTTGGTTCCAGACCACCACAATAAAGTGAATGTCCCAATAAAGTGAGTCATGAATTTTTTGGTTTCCCAGTGCATATAAAAGTTATATTGCAGTCTATGTGCAATAGCATTGTATCTGAAAAAACTATATATGTATATGTGTGTGTGTGTGTGTATGTGTGTATCTTATTTAAAAAAGAACTTTACTGCTAAAAAATGCTAACCATCTGAGCTTTCAGTGGGTTGTAATCTTTTCCTGGTACAGAATCTTGTCTCGAAGTTGATGGCTGCTGACGGATCAGGGTGGTGGTTGCTGAAAGTTGGGGTGGCTGTGGCAGTTTCTTAAAATAAGACTGGTGAAGTTTGCTGCATCAATTGACTCTGCCTTTCATGAACAATTTATTTCTTTGGCATGCAGTGTTGGTAGATGTCATTTACCCACAGTGGAACTTCTTTCAAAACTGGTGTCAGTCCTCAAACTCTCTGCTGTTGCTTTTTATCAACTAAGTTGATACAATCTAAATCTTTTCTTATTTGAACAGTCTGCAAAGCATCTTCATCAGGAATAGGTTCCATCTCAAGAAATACTTTCTTTGCTCATCCATAAGAAGCAGCTCCTCCTCTGTTAAAGTTTTATCATGAGAGCACAGCAATTCAGTCCCATCTTTGGGCTCCACTTCTAATTCTAGTTCTCTTGCTATTTCCACCACATCTGCAGTTATTTCCTCCACGGAAGTCTTGAACCTTCAATTTGTTAAAAAAAAAAAAAAAAAAAAAAGGCAAGTATCTGTGAAGCATAATAACGTGAAGCACAATAAAACGAAGTATGGTTGTACCTTAAGAAATCTATAATTTGGATCTAAAATTAGATTTTTCCCTTTTAAATTGTGAATTTTCCTGTGTATCAGTTCATTTTTGTTTAGTACTCCTAGCAGAGAAGGGACTGACAAAGTCTAGAAAAGTTGATCAGATGTTTTGATTTAGGATATTGTTTTGATTTGGGCCCAGTGAAGGCCTCCAGTAGGGAATTTGCCAGAGAGAATGAAGACCCTGTTTCTAAATTGGGGCAAATTTAGCGTTTGCCTTGAGATTGTATTAGTATGGTGGCTGTTAAGAACGCCTCTGATTGAAATGCCTGATACAGGCAATTCAGAAAAGAAGAGGCTGGTACCATGCCAATGGCCAGGAGAAAATAAAACAGCGAAGCTGAATGCGTTACTCTTAACCTGGTTCTGAGTTTATAGGCTGTTCATATTCTATATCTACAGTTTGATATACTTACAGTATGCCTTTACTCAACAGAGTACATAGGATTAAAAAATGAAAGCTTTAGGGGCATCTGGGTGGCTCAGTGGGTTAAGTGGCTGCCTTTGGCTCAGGTCATGATTCCAAGGTCTTGGAATCAAGCGCCACATCGGGCTCCCTGCTCAGCGGGGAGCCTGCTTCCTCCTCTTTCTCTGCCTGCCTCTCTGCCTACTTGTGATCTCCCTCTGTCAAATAAATAAATAAAATCTTTAAAAAAAAAAAAAAGAAAGTTTAAAGTCCTAGTGATATAGATGCTTTCTGTATTTTCAGTTTTCCAGGATGTTGTGGTGGCTGTACCATGGATAGTCAACATTAAGTTCAGAAAAGAAACAGTTAAGCTCTTTTTGTTTAATCTTTACTCAAGAGACTTAATATTTATAGACCCAAGGATTTTTTTTCCCTTTCCTTGTGACTTTAGTTGGAGATTTCTTCCTGTCATATTAAAAGGACACTGTAATTTTTTTTTATTTTAAAAAGTGTTAAGTACACCTAATATACAATTTAACTATTTCAACCCTTTTTTTACAAAGTGTACACTTCTGTGTCATAGAGTACATTCACATGTTGTGTACCTGTCCTTATCCTTCCATCTGTAATTTGGATTTTGATAGAAATATTTTAAATTTGGGCTGATACTGTTCTAGAAGGTATTTGGAAATGAAGTCACAGGAGTGTTTTTCTTGGTGAAGCACTGTGATTGGAACATGCACTTGGGCTGCCTGGCTTCAGGATTCCTTCATAATCAACTTGCAGTCCTATGCAGTGCTAATGGCACTCCATTTTCTTTTTTTAAAGATTTTTTAATATATTTACTTGGCAGAGGGCACAAGTAGGCGGAGTGACAGGCAGAGGGAGAGGGAGAAGCAGGGAGCATGATGTGGGGCTTGATCCCAGGACCCTGGGATCATGACTTGAGCTGAAGGCAGATGCTTAATGACTGAGCCACCCAGGCACCCCATGGTGCCCCATTTTTAAGAACTGTAATAGTTTCAACTGCCTCTTGGTAAAATTTTTAGGTGAGTTACTGTGATTATATTTGCCAATTAAAGTCTCTTACGAGTAGGTTTTAAGTCAAAACCATCCCCTCCGAGTAACAAAAACAATTATTTTGGACAATTTTATGAATATGGAAACCGCTTAAATTACTTTAGTAATGGAATTAATTAGCTTCCAGAACTTATTTAAAACACCATACTTTTTGGCCATATTTTCAAATTTGTGTATTTTTACTCACTTTTGTCACTTTTTATGTCAGTATAGTTAATGGAAAACAGATATTCCTTAACATACACACTATTAAAATTCTAAGATTATCTTGTGTACCACACTCTGGTAGGAAATACTAAATAAGGTTTTTTTTTTTTAAGATTTTATTTATTTATTTGAGAGAGAGCACAGAGAGTGAGAGGGAGAAGCTGACTCAGGGTTTGAGCCCAGGATCCTGAAACCGTAACGTGAACTGAAGGCCAATGCCCTACAGACTGAGGGGCCCCTAAATTAATTCTTTTAAAAAAACTTAGAGTATGAGTGTGAAGGGCAGAGGGAGAGGAGAGAGAATCTCAAGCAGACTCTGTGCTGAGTGCAGAGCCCAACTTGGGGCTTGATCTCATGACCCTGAGATCACAACCTGAGCTGAAACCAAGTCAGAAGCTTGACTGACTGTGCCACACAGGCACACACCTTAAGTTGTTTTAAATCCATCTTGGGATGGATCAAGTCAAATTTTAATTTTCTTATAGAATCTTGTTGTTCTGGCACAAATTAAGATTGGTTGTGGGGAGGTATATAGGAGAAGAAACAGACTCAAAAACATTATAAGGGTTTGTCAGGGGCGCCTGGGTGGCTCAGTGGGTTATAAAGCCTCTGCTTTTGGCTCAGGTCATGATCTCAGCGTCCTGGGATCGAGGCCCGCATGGGGCTCTCTGCTCAGCAGGGAGCCTGCTTCCTCCTCTCCCTGTCTCTCTGGCTGCCTCTCTGCCTACTTATAATCTCTCTCTCTGTGTCAAATAAATAAATAAAATCTTTAAAAAAAGATTTATCAGAATGATGAATTTCTGAGTCAAATTCTCATTTTTCTACTGAATAAATTAGATGACTTGTAATTCATGTTGTCTAAGGGCCTTCTCCTTTTGGACACTTTGATTTGTAAAGCAATTTAAAGCTTTGATGTTGAAAAAGATCAGTTAAAAAATACCTGGTCTTACAACTTGGTTTATTTATTTATTTTTTTGAAAAGATTTATTTGTTTGTAAGAGAGAGAGCACAAGCTGGGGGAGTGGCAGGCAGAGGGAGGAGCAGGCTTCCCCCTGAGCAGGGAGGCTGATGTGGGACTCCATCCCAGGACCCTCCATCTCAGCCAAAGGCAGACGCTTAACTGACTGAACCACCCAAGCATCGCTTAAAACTTGGTTTAAATGTGAATTAAAATTTTCTTCAAATTCCTGATACTTCTATAAGCCTCATTAAAAATGAAAACACAGCCATAATTTAAATATGGAATCTTCCTTGTATCATAAAAATGTGACAGCTTCTTTTTACTGACTTAGAATCTAAGTTTTAACCAGAAATTATGATTTAAAACTCACTCTTTTCTACACTAAGGCCTGTATCTGGAAGGAAAACCACATATGCCATAGCTAAAGCTGTTACTATCACACTTTTCCCCTTTTCATTTAAACTACAGACTTATAATGTGTATCAACTTTCAGCAAAGGCATTTTGAAAAGAAATGTGTATGATAACTTTGTAACTTGCAGTGTCCCTCATTAGTTCTCTCCAGCACAAAGATTGACTTCAAAGTTATTGAAAAAGGGGGCACCTGGGTGGCTCAGTCAGTTAAGCATCTGCTTTTGGCTCAGGTCATGATTTCAGGGTCCTGGGATTGAGCCCCGCATCCTGCTGAGCAGGGAGCCTGCTTCTCCCTCTGCCGCTCCCCCGTTGGTACTCTGTCAAATACATTCTTAAAAACAAACAAACAACTTAAGCCTAGAAGGGTTATAATTTTTCCCTAGTAAAACAAAGTTTTTGCTTTCCTGGGGAGAACGTTTTTGGAGGAATGTCAATGTTCTGTTGAGTGTAAAATATAGAAATGGATATTTAGGAGTATATAACTTGCCAGTGACCAGCAGTACTCCACACCAGGCTTTTATTGAACAAAGAATCTTTTTTTTTTTTTTAAATAAAGATTTGTTTTTAAGTAATCTCCACACCCAATGTGGGCTCAAACTCACAACCCTGAGATCAAGAGTTGCATGCTCCATGGACTGAGCCAGCCAGGCACCCTCAGCAAAGAATCATTCTTTCTCACTTTTCAGGCACATGGTTGAGAGTACAGGGTCTTGAGCCAGATTTCTTCCTAGGTTCAAAGGAAGATTTGGATCTGCCACTTAAAAGCTAGCTATGTGATCTTGGGTTATCTCAGTGTCATCCTCTGTAATATGGGGAGAATAATAGTACCTCAGAAGGTAATTGTGAGAACTTAAATATTTAAAGCAGTACAGTGGCTAGCATAAGACCTAGAGAAATAACTTGGTACCGTTGCCACAACTACCACTTTCTGTGTATGGCATAGGAATTGTGTCCTGGTAGCTTTTGAGATTATCTTTGTGCAACATACACTCCTTATGAATGAAAAGTTTTATAATGTATTCTTATCAGAGATTACAATAATCATAGTATGATTGTTTATAAATGTCTAGAAGGCATTAACTGTATCCAGGCATTTGTGGAGGGCACTGGGTTGGAGGTCATGGGGATTATAGTGAAGGGAGAACTATGTTCACCTCCTATTTCAAATCTTGCCTCATTCATTTATGTATTGCATAAACGCCAATCTATTCTCTCCTGTTTCTACTCTCCCTTATGCCAAGCACAGGGCCTGACAAAGGAGAAATGATGTCTACCTGTAAAGGAATGAGGAAGAGTAACTCTGGTTCAGACTGTTATGTACTAATGACCAGTTGCCATCCCAGAAGCCAGGCACATCCCAAATCCTTTCCGAGAGGCATGAGAAGTGATCTGCACTGGTGGGGCTCAGTGGAGTGGAGGTCCTCTAAGGAGAGCTTTACAAAGGGATTAGAAGCACACAGCTATGCCTGTCAGTCTTTAAGTTGCATAAATTAGCTGATTTGCACAAATGCTGTATTCCCTTGGGATCCTGGTGTTTTAGTATTTTTTGCCAAGTGGCGAAAAAATGGATATTAAGTTGGACATTCCTTTTTATTTTTTATTGGTACTGGTATGATTGAGTAGATTATTTTCACTTTTTAGGAGGGAAATACACATTTCAAGGCCTTGATCTTTGTGTGTTGTGGCTGTATTTTCCAGAAGGTAGTCCTCTTTACCCATTGCTCATTTTTTAGATGCTGCTGATTACAAACCTATGATTGCCACCCAGTTTAGCTTTTATCAAGGAATCTGGCTGGGAGGGGCATCTTGGTAGACTGGGAAGAACTATTAAAACCTTATTAGAATAACTGGTTAGAAAAATAGTACCAGGGGTAGAAAACCAGAATGAGGAGAACGAGGGACTGCTTTTCCTGTTTCTTCATTGTTGCTCAATATGATGATAGTACATTGTATTAAGGGAAAACTTAGAGTGTTCAGCAAGATAACAGGTACATGTCTGTAATCTTACATAATCTTAACTCTTTAGTTTTTAATGCTGAATTTTGCTCTAAGAGTATGACCTTCTTTTTTTAAGGATTTATTTATTTTTAAAGATTTTACTCGTTTGAGATCACGAGAGAGAGAGAGAGAGAGACAGAGAGAGAGAGAAAGAGCGCGCACATAAGTCGGGTGAGAGGCAGAGGGAGAAGCAGACATCCTGCTCAGCGGGGAGCCTGATGCGGGACTTGATTCCAGGACTGCGGGATCATGCATGACCTGAGCCGAAGGCAGTCGTTTAACGGATTGAGCCATCCAGGCGCCCCCCCAAGAAGAGATTTAGAACAATTGTTGAAATCTAATAAGCTTGACTTATGAAGGGAAAGGTTCAAAGTTAAATTGTTTCATGCACTCAGATTATTTTTTTTCTTTTGTGATTGCTGCTGGATTACAGTTAATAGTATATTCAAGTATTAAGATATACTTAAATAGTATATTTAAGTTTTCTCATGAACAAAAGGGTGAATAACCTCACTAAATCTCATTTAAGAAAATTGTTCTTCTCTGAGTTAAAATTAAGAAGTAATTATCTTTATAGATCATGTGTATGAGATTCTCAATGTCAGAAAAGCCTTTTAAAAAAGTTTTGATTATATGTTAGTTTCTGATATACCTTAGTATTCTAAAAATAATGGTTTAATTATAAGGACTGAAAAATCCTCTAAATCAATGATCCCAGAGTTGAGTACCCTGATGTAATGAATTGTTTTTACTTAAAATAGGGGAGTAAGAAGATAAGCAAATATATTAAAAATAAGGCTTAAAACAGCAGTCCTTCATTTGAATTATTCTTTGTATTTGAAGTCTCTGTCCTGAAAGCCCACATGAGAAAGCTTATCTTGTGAAACTTATTTTAAGCAGGTACTAACTCACACAGGAAAGTCAGGTCCTGAGTAGTGTGCAAAGGAGAGAAGAATTCAGGTAGTTTTTGATCATTCTGCAAAATAGGGTCTTTGAGCTCATTGATGAAGTGACATGGACAAGGATGACAACTTCAGCCATCTCCGTGTATTGAGAAGATCAGGACTACTCCAATCCTATCTCAGTGGTAGGCTAAAAGACATTTTTTAGCTGGAACATCATGTGGGAGTCAGCGTCTTAGTGTGGGCCCCCCAAGGCGTTTTGCTGCTGAACTGACTTGTGCCGGAGAGTGCCCTCTCCTGGCCAGCGCAGGTGTGCACACACCTCAAGTCTGTTTTCTTTTAGTAACCCAAGCTTCACTTTCTGTGAAGTTGGCAAGTTATCTGGAATACATTCATTGTGGAAATTCAACTGAATTTTGGTCTTTTTAAAATTTTTTTGTAAAATGGATTTAAAAGAACTCAAATGACTGCTCTACTTTTGTTAACTTGGTTTTTTCTACCATAGGTCTCAACAAATGGCAGCTATTACATCAGACAGTGACGAGTCCTGCTGCTCCCTTACAGTGTCTGACAGACCACTGTGGATTCAGACTGGGAGCATTGAAGTTAACAGTGAGACGGGCAGGTCTGTCTGTGTTAAGCCCTGCCACAAAGTGAAGAGGGCATCATGTCATCACTTAATCATTCTGAAGTAGATTAGGCTAGACCTAAAAGAATTCATTAGTTCTTTTTCTGTAGTGTTCATTGACCTTGGTAGCTGGGTGTACCTTATGTAGGTGACAATCTTAATGAGTGAAAATAACTTTCAATTGTGCTAAAAAAAAAAGTAGAGCTAGCCTCCTGTGAGCTTCTGTGAAATGACAGTTTTTCCTAGGGTGCTAAACATTGGGTATCAGATTGTAGAATTATGTCAAATAGCAACTGAGTCTCCGTGGGAAGTCAAATAGTGGATTTCTTTATCTTTTCACGATCTCATTCTTTGTCACTTTTATAACCACTTCTTAGTCGTTCTTAATGTGTATATATAAGAACATATATATATATATATCCATATATGAACATATATATATTTTCTTAGTGAATTAACCTCAAAACCATTGTCATTTACATAAGAAAAGTCAAAACTCAGAGGTGCGATTATCTTTTTCTCTAATAAAGTACATTTATTGAGACCTCTTTGGATAGTGCCTTAAAGGCTTATTTTGGGCTCTTACACAGCTGGAAAGGTTTAAGGATTTCCGTTGTGCTGCTTTTGAACTTAAGATCTTTTTGCTTCCTTGAATTAAGGCTATTTAACCCTGTGGTGTTTCCGGTTAGCAGAGAGCCACGATTGGGCCTTGGCACTGCACAGGAGCTGTAATTTGCAAGCTGGGTTGTTGGAATGGCACAGTTGGGATCAGAGATTGAGGCTGGGAGATTCTGAACTCTGAGCTGTACTGTAGGAGTGATAGCTACCCTTATGATTTCTTGAGGGAATGGTGTTTTAGTTTTCTGCACCTCTTGTAGAAATAGTAAGACCTGCTTTAATCCTGGGCTATCTTGTCCACTTGAATAGACCTCACTAAGGTTGAAGCCAAATACTGAGTCATAAATAGAAGGAAATGGAATTGTGTGTGGGATTGGTTGTTTACCTTTTTTTTTCTCTTTCAGTTTACTTCCAAAGTTCTGTGTGGGTCTAAAGAGTATTACAATACTAGTTTTAAAAAGTAAACATTTCCTAGTTTGATGTCAAATTTAAAGGTGTTAATAAGCATTCTATTTCTTCAGAAGGAAAGACCATTCACCTTCTTTTCTGATGTGTGGGGTATTTACAGCTAGAAGCCCTATTCATTGCTTGAGAAAAATTGGTAGAATGCCGTTACTGTGTTTTATAGGACTCGATCCAGTAAGTCAGGGAGGCAACGCAGGAAGCTAATAGAAGATCAATAGTTCTAGCAAAGAATGGCAAAGGCTCCTACTTTGAAATGTTTGGAAGTTAAATATTGGGAAGGACAGGGGTGGTTTTTCTTTTTCCCTTTCTGCATTCTGTGTTTGTTTTGTCAGTTATTATTCCACTGAACACGCCACAGATGTTTGGTTTAAAAATACATTTGACCAAAAAAAAAAAAACAAAAAAACAATAATTTTCGCCACGATCACTTCTTTTGGAATTTAAGCTCTTATTGGTACTTAGTTTACCGGGTCCAAGAGGCATTAACCAAGGATGATAGAGGCTTGCAATGGGTTCCTACCACTTGGTATTAAAGGGAAGTCAATAATGTTGGGCAGAAATTCTGGTCATGCTGTCTGGCAGTAATTTTTCTAAGCCTTGTCCTCTATAAATGTTTTGCTCAGTCTTGCTTCTTGGTGGTGGTATGGTAAAGAGAGCCTCTTGCTCCTGATCCGGTGTGCTGGTATAATAAGGGACACTGGTCGGTCTAACTAGTGTACAGAAGTTGTCTTCGAGTAGCAACATGGCGCTCTGGATGCCTTCTGATGTGTCTGCCTTGGGGAAGGCACCCTCAACCCCCCCCCGTTTGCTCTTTGCACACATGCAGATGGTACGGTCAGCAGCTGACCTGCGCCTGACTTGGTTTTGTATGTGTATCGGCTTCAGCCTGTGGGAAGCCCGTGCTAGGAAGGCCACTGGCGCTTCGGAGCGGCCCTTGGCAGCAGTGTGGACTTCCAGAAGTGAATGTGGGTGCTGGTGAAGGGGGCGGCATAGAGACGGAAGCTAAATGCCCCCCGCCACGAGGCAAATCTTCATCAACAAGGATTTTTAAAAAACTCAAGTGCAGCTTGACTCTGAAGGTGACAACAGTTTTGTGGTGGAATTTGGCCAGATGTACTTCGGAAATAAAATGGATGCTTCTGCTGGTCTAGAGTGGAAGTAAATTGTTTTTTCAAATGTTGGTTAAGTTTAGCTGATTTTAAGAAACAAGTGTGACCCCATAATCTACATAGGGCTGAATTTAAACAACGAGGACATCATTTTTCTCCTATTTACTTGTGCTTAACTATATTTTCTTCCTTTTCTTTACTGTATTTCAGCACAAAGACATTAGCAGGCTGCTGGTTTCATGGACCTGTCCCATAATGACACCACACCAGAGCATCAGGACTGAATGACATTGGAGACTCAGATTTTAAAGCTGCACTAAGAAGTAAATGTTAAGGCAGTGGTTAAAACCAACAGTCTTATAAAGGGGCACTTGCAAATTGTGCTATATGAAACCGAAGAAAAGGTATTAGGGGAATATTTTATAAGAAATAAACTATTGCAATAAGTTATGCATGAGAGGAGAAAAGTGATACGGAACACGCCAAGAACTCACTTGAATCTTACGTATCAAGAATCACTGACTGTAACTTTTTCTGAATGTGAAGTTCTCTTCAGTACAGTTTGGACAGGCCTAAAAGGCATGGGATGATGACAGAGATGCTGAATTATTTTTTAAACTAAAACTTTGTGCTTTCTCCAAGGTTTTGTTAATCCATTCAGATATGAGCAAAGGCATTTCTAAGATGGCTCTCCTGTGACACGGCAAGTATCACAGCTGCCCAGGCGAGGCCAAGGTCTCCTTCATGGTACCAGTGGAAACAACAGGCAAGATTCTCTAACATCCTACTAAAAGGATGGCAAAGTGCCCCGCCCCACCCCGCAAAGAGAATTTGGATCTTTTCTTTCTTCAATAAAACAGGCTGTATTATCTTGAATATATGTTTGCTTGTTAGAACATATTAAGATGTATTTATTTGCCACCAGTATTTAACATTTTGTGCACATTTTCATAACTGCATTCTTACCTTTTAAATTCTGACTCAAAGTGGATAGGCTAGTGTTGACCTTAGAGTGAAAATGTATACTCTAAGAGCTAGTTCTTAATTCTACTGAGGTGGAAAGGCTTTTTTTCCTGAATTTTGATGTGGACCTCTCTCATGGAGAACCCCTCCTTCTAAGTGCAAGATACTCTCCCAGGTGTCAGGTGGGACTTGACCCTGGGAACGAGCAGTAGGAACAGACCCATAAAGAGCTTTCATGCATGGAACATGAATTCTTATTAATGGAGACCATAATGTTTTTCTTGTCTTTGGAAAATACATATTACGAAAAACCTTAATTTTTCTTTTTAATGAATGGAAAAAACTTTCATGAGAAAACCAGATGGACCTATTAGTACTACATTTTTAAGGCATTTTATATTTGATGGTGCCGTACTTTTAATAAAACTGAAGTTTTTTAGTGGCAATACGGATTTATTTTTTAAACCAGAAAGATAAACCATATTGATTACTTAATACAAAAAAAAGAGGGGAAATGCCAAAAAATAAAATTCATTTAAAGCAACATAACAGATAACTGAGCATTTGGCTCAAGTGTTCGAACTTTCCCTAATCTTACTGTATCGGTTTGACCCCACACTCAGGATTAAGAAAAGGTTCTGAGTGAGAGCTGGAGAACATTTGATATACCTGAATAGGATTTGTTTTACAGCTCAAGAAGAAAAGGAAGACAGTCTTCTAGTGAGCTTAATACAAATATTAATTATACTGCAAGTAATTAAAAGTCTGAAGAACAAACTAAAGTCTTTTTGGAATTCTTCATGAAGTCATTATACACATTTGATCAAATCTGAAAAAGCTCAGGAACTGGAGCAGCAGGGAGCTCTAAATATTATGTGTACCTCCATGGCCCCCTCTTCATCACAGCCCTAGGGCTTAGGCTGGAGTCCATCTTGTTCTTTCTGAGATTGAACACCAGCAGTACCTTTCAGGCTCACTTCAAGAACCAGGTAACTTCACACCACGGCGACTGTACAATAACGAAGCTTTAGAATTCTTTGAGCAGTGATGGAAATGACCAAGAAATAATAATACAAAGGCAAAACCTGATCTCTCCCAATTCTTTTAAGTATCTAAATATTTTTTCTCATGACAAAATTCTCAAAGGTGTTTTGTTATAAACCATGTTTTCATTTTTTAATAAGTGAAATTTGGTGGTATTTAAGATCTAGACATAACCATGTTGCTGTTTCACTTTTCATTGCTTTAGTTGCTTAATATTTAAGCTTTGCTTTATGCTACCTTTGTCTGTATTTCAAATTTTCACAAGCCTATTTCATTTTGTAGACTTGAATGGCAAACGTTGTTTCTCATCTAAAGTATGCTAAGACTTAAATGTTAAAGATGTTGTGTAACATTTATCCAATAAAGTCTTGATTTTTTAAAATTTAGTTATTTAAAAACTTTTGTTTACTTTTTAGGAGTTAGGTTTTAGAGCTTATTATTTTTTAACTATTAAGATTCAGTCACTAGTTCTTTAGGGAGTGGTTTTATGTAACATCGCTTCCTTAGGAGAACAGCCTGTTTTTCTTTAATCCTTGGAAAATTTTTATGGGACCCTCTACCATCAAGGAACAGAGGAATGGTGAAGAGTTTAATTAGGATCCTGTGCACAAACAAACAAAAAACATTTGTTTTCTGATGGAAACAAATAGGCTACACTTCAGAGCTGGATGTTATTGAGCAAATATCTACTTGTAGGTTTGTTTTAATTTTAAGAAGTCCTGCCCTTACAGATAAATGGTTGCTTCTTTAAAAGCCAAGCATGTCCGATGTGAGTGTTTGACCAGAAACACTATTGTCAGGAAAAAATGAGCCTCTTAAAACCTACCAGACAGCTGAGGTTTTTTTTAGACTGACCCAAAAACTTGTTAGTGTGCTTCCCCTGCACCCCCATTTGGGTAAAGCAGCCCTTTCAAAGGCTGCCTCTTCACTCCAGAGGATACATGGAGTCTTTACTCTCAAACATTCTCCCATTTCAGTTTATTTGAGTATAAAAAGGAGGCCACTGGAGTCTGGCTCTGTTAGTATCCTTTCCCCCCTCAAGTTTCCTACTAATGAAAATGGAACTAGAGAGAACCAAGGTAAACAACGTGCACGTCATCTGGAAGGCCTCCACGTGACACCGACCCTGCCCCAATACCCTCCCCATTGTGTTGCAGGCATGTGTGGCTATGTTTACAGTCACACCTCCTAACGGTAGAGGGAATGAGTGATGAGATCCATGGCTACAACTTGGGATCTTTCTGGTGCTATCTTCATATAAGAAAAAGTTTAGATTCATGCCCTGAAATCATGTAAGGAATGTGTACCAGTACCTTCCTGGACTGTAGAAAAAAGTAAACTGTTTTCCTTTTACATCTGAGAACTCCTTTCTCCTCTTTCAAATAATGACTGATTGTTCCCTCAATGCTTTGAATAGAGCACACTGTATCTTTAAGCACACCTTTCTCCAGTGATGAACATCACAAGAAATTTCATGGCCTAACAACTCCTTTGCTCTGGTATCAAGAAGGTAATGAACCTGGGATGAAAGAATATACCTCAGGAATACTGTGCCAGAGGAAGAAAGAGCTGGCCAAACCCAGTAGCTAGGTCACCGTACTTAAGAATACTTCTAGGATTAGCCCTTTCCTGATTTCCTTGTGAGGTACATTCATTAAAACAAACTTCTAACACAAAGGAAGCCAAGGTGAGCTGGTGACATTAAGAGGAGGATGCTTCTATACAAATGACCTGCTTTAATTTACAGACACAGATCCTAACCTAAGTTCTACCAGTTACATTCTTGACATGATCACACAGCCACACTGGCCCAAGATAGGGAACACAGGGAATTTTTTTTACCTTGAGTGAAATAGTCTATAATCTTATGTTTCTGAATTCTGTCTATAAACTCAGTCAGTGCCTAATTCCTGTGGATCCTGAGTGGACAGCTCAGACCTGTGATCCAAAGAAGGTGAACTGTATCAGCAGTATGAAGTACCTCGAGTAAAGAAGTGCCTGCGGTGTCACTGTTCTAGAAAAGCACAGCCAGAG
The DNA here is from genome assembly GCA_002007465.1 of Ailurus styani. Classification (NCBI taxonomy): domain Eukaryota; kingdom Metazoa; phylum Chordata; class Mammalia; order Carnivora; family Ailuridae; genus Ailurus; species Ailurus styani. Next base: position 752,988 of record LNAC01000074.1, on the reverse strand, counting down.
GCTTCAGTAAGACAAAGCAACCTGGTAGAAGACAGGGAGGGAGGGGATCCTTCACATGTTTAAATGCAGCTTCTTTAACACCTGTGGAAAACGAGGCAGGCTGAAAACACTTTTCTAGCACAAGCTGAAGCTCTAACTTTTGGTCTCTGATGCCAACTCTGCCGACGGCAGGATCTAAACTGTGTCACACAACCCCAGGAAATTACCTGACCTTTCTTCCCAGTTAACTTCAAGAAGCAAAGTTGCAAACAGCATATTCTATTTTGGGGCAGTCAAACTATTCCTATAAAACAATGTTGTGTACTTAAGACCAACTACCAGAGACCGTCCACCAAACCCTACATTCTTTAAAAATGTGAACTGTTCTCTCCACTTCACTCTGTTCCCTGGCTTCCCATTTCTGGCCTCCTTGAGGATTTCTGTCTTTAGTCTGTTTAAAGACTTGACCATGTGTGGATTTCAGACTTGCTACATTTGGGGAGTTGGAGGGCCCTTGGGTGCTCAGGCAGTATGAGGCGGCTGCCTATTGTGAGTCCAGGTGAAGTGCTTGAGGTAGAATTCCCACCTAGGTGAGCTGTAGTAGCAAGCGAGAGCTCTAGGAGTTGGGACTGAATCATGGCCCTAAATTATTAGCTGTGGGCTTCCTTGGCAGTGGGACAGCAGGCCATGCCATGCTTTAGCTAAAAGGGAATGTGAGCTTCCAAAGTTACCCCTGGAGTGAAAGGAAAAAGAAGGTAAAGAGTCATATTTCTAGTTCTGGCTGATAGAACTTAACTCCTACACGATGGAGCTTATTCCTAGTTTGCAGACCTCAGAAGGTTGGAAAATCAGAAGATGGCAATATTCTTAATACAGGGTATTCCAAACATTTGTAAAGGCAGACTGGTATAACCAACAGACCCCATGTATCCACCCCTAGCTTTACCAATTACCAGCCTGTAGCCAGGAAGACTGAAATGTTTAGTGCTTTAAAATATGAGGCCATCCTCATAGTTTTCATGAACTCATGTTACTGGTTTCTTTGCCCCTTGAAGGGTTTGAAGCAACTGTTCTGAGGCTCTAGGGTGATTTTAGCCCCACCTCTTGGGCTGGCTGGTAGCAAGTAATCGATTTCTCATTAACAGGAACATTAATGGGCTTGGTCTAGTGTGGACTCAGGGCAGCTTTTCACAGACAGAAGGAAGCAACTGCAAATTATCACCTCCCTCTTCTGTATAGTTCCCGGAAGGCACAGATTTCCTTGCCACTTTGGGCACACGGTGCATATACTTCCTCCTTTAAAGGAAAGGAAGGTAACAGAAGGACTAGGCTTGTTACTACCATGGCACAGAGGGGGCAGGCAGACACATCTCACCGAAATTGCTCCAGGATTTTAATAGGGTTTAGGGGTATGTGTCAAGCACACAGTACACACCAACAGAAGTATTAGAGAAGAGTTCAAGGTCTTAAGAAATAAGGGAGGGATGAGGTGAAAGGCAGGATCACAGGAGAAGTGATCACAGCAATGGGAACAAACAGAACAAAGGTAACTGGGCAGGCAGTGACCCCTGGGCTGCAGGCCTACAGGCTGCACCCAAAACACTGAGCACCCACAGCTCAGTGCTGCCTTTCAGGCCAACAGTGAGCTTAAGGAAAAACTCAGATCCAGAGTAAGAGGGACAGAGACTTAAGTCACTGATTTTTCTGTCCTAGGTGGTTTCAGATTGACACTCTGATCTTAGAGGGTTACTGGACCCTTCTCTTTAAAGATCTTTCTTAAGGAGATTTAAGCAGCCATTCACTTGCACAGCTGTTCCCTTCGTCCTTGGTCTCCTATCAATGCCTTCCCCTTTGACATTCCAACTTTGGCTAAACTGGGGTCATAAAAGACAGGATTTGCTGGTCTGGTTAGCTCTTAGGATCAGACACAACCCTTGCAAATACATCTTCCAATCAGGTTTGCATTTAATACCTGCTGCCAGTTTCCCATCCCATGACAGTCTATTCAGACTGTAAAATGCCTCCATATTGTCCCTGTCTGGTCTTCTTAAATCAGTCTGAATTCCAGCATGAGAGCTGTGTGAAACGTAATTCAGCAATAGTCTTAGAGGCCAGCTCAGGGACCCACGGAGCACGGGAAATAATCACCAGGCCTAGTAATACTTCCAAAAGCAGTTCCGTACCTTCAACGACACAAAATGTTGCAGGAAATAGGACTTTCGTCATAGACTAAACAAACATTCGTGCCTTTGACTATACCTGAGTAACTCTGAAGGTCCAGTGTGTGAGGTCTTGTCATTTTACTGAAGCTCAAATGCAGGCCCAGTGCCACGATGTTCAGGTCATTAGCTAGTAGGCTCGGCCACTCCCCAGCCTCCACATGTCAGCATGGTGCAATAGTTTCTATTCCTACAAGCACAACAACTTGTAATAAGAACGGCATTCTGGGGGTGGGGGTGGGGTGGGACAAGGAACAAAAGGATACAGGGGAAGAACCCAGGGGTAGTGCTTGTGATGGAAGGCAAACCTATATGGAAAGTAGCCTTCTTAGAAAAAGAAAGGGATTAAGAATAGAATTTAACCATAATTCCCGTGATGTGAGGAAAAGAACTAATCCACAGTGTCCTCCCCATAGAAAAAGCACCAGATGAGTAGATGTTGTTGCAGAAATAGTCCCAGTTTCTCGGGTGAACCTTCTGCAGGAGGCTCTAGTGAATGGAAGTCACTCATGTGAAAGTTGGAGGGGTGCTTAAGACACAGGTGGAGATACAGAGAACACAACATTCAGTGGAAATGTGATCTGGGAAAAGGTGGAGAGGCTGAAACGAGAAGACAAGGTGGGGATTCCTAAAAGTCTCAAGACAAATTCTTGCAGATATCTAAGATGCAAAAAGAAAATTTAAAGACCGGGAGACATAGGCTTACAAGCCAGGCTGCATGCTCCACATCTGAGGGTTCTACATGGCAGCACATGATGGGCTCGATTGGTTTAAAGTGATTCTCTTTACAAAGTGTCTTAAGCTTCATGTGTACAAGTACTGGATTCACTATTAAGAAATCCTAGCTGAGTCCTCTAAATTAACCAGAACTTCACACCTATCCAAATAAAAACACTACTGTAGAAATGTAACCGGGACCAAAAACTGCGGGGTGTTGAGGCCATTCTGGGCAAAACACAGGGAAGTCCAGATCAATCTACTGCTCTTGACTAGGTGAAACCCAGCTCTTACCTTCCACTGCCTCCCACCACATTCTTTGGAAGGTGAAAAAATAACACATAAACCTTCTAAGCTGACATTTGAATCACTTGCTGGGTCTTAAAAATTTTGAGGAAAATGACTAGTTTCTACTTACATTGAGATAACAGATAATCGTTAGCAAAGGAGACATTTTAAAAACCAGGGGCTGATCATAGGTACAGCATCTGGAGACTTCTGGATAGTGATGGTTATTCACACTGAGAACACTTCTTGTAGAATGCCTTTAATACCAATTTACTAGTTTTCTGGTAGAGGAGTAGGTGTTAGTGGTATTAAGAAAATAAATATGGCCCTTACCTTCTAGGAGCTCATGGAGGCAGATAGGGAATAGTAGATCATAGTAATTAAATACAATGTGTCTTATAGTCTTCAAGAAAATTCTAGGAGATCCAAAATTATTCTGATCCATTGCAGTGTTGTTGGAGTAAGAACATATACAATATCAAACATCTCTATTCCATTCATTCTATTGTCAAACATTTTCAAAAGGCTCGAATCTATTTTTTCTTTCAGATTTGTAAGTAGAGAAATAACTGTGGTTGACTTAAAAAAAACAAAAACAAAACAACATTCTTTGGCTTAAGAAAATTCACATCTAGTTAGATTCCCTTCCTTTCCTTTCCAGCTGCATTACTTGGCCCACTGTGAGATTTCAGTGTGGTGGTGATGTAGGCTGTGGTGGAGGAAGTGGAGGAGAAGGGACAGGAAGAAGGGGAAGGCCCGAGAAGCAAAACCTCTATCACCCCACTCCCTGGAGCGTCGGAGAGGTGCTCAGGAATCTCAACCCCGACCTTTGCCCAGTTTCAACCATTAAGCTTAAAAGTCATAATCTGACAAAGCAGCTCCCCAAACGTGGTCTGAGGGGTGCCTGGCTGGCTCAGTCAGTAGAGAATGTGACTCTTGATCTTGAGGTCAAGAGTTCAAGCCCCACACTGGGTGTAGAGCTTACATTAAGAAAAACAAACAAGTGGTCTGAGGCTTCTTGGGAGTTCCTGAGAGCCTTTCAGGTCTCCACAGGGTCAAAGTTCTTTTTGTGACAATACGAAGGGGGCACCTGCTTTTCTCACTGTCCTGCTGTCACGGGTATGCACGGTGTAGGACTTTCCAGACTCCAAGACGAATCTTGCTATATTCTGTAAAGCCACATATGAAAGGGATTTTCAAAAATGTAGAATGATGTCATTCTTCTTACTGAAAATGTTTTTGTTTTGGGAGATATTTTTCTAAAGATATTATTTATACTAACAGGGAATGTATTTGTTATTTTTAAAGGAATTACCTAAATATTTAAGAGAATTCTCAGTTTTAATTTCTCATGTGGTCGACATCAATGGATATAATCCACATAAACCAAAACACTCTTTAGACTTCCTTGAGCGTGAAGGGGTCCCCAGGGGGGAAGAGCTGGGAGCTGCCGCCCCGGCATTGCCCCCCACACGGGACGTGCTTACCGCTGAGGCTCCGTACAACTTCTGTGATTTCACACACACACTTTTTTTGGAGTATTAGATGCCAGATTTACCATAAAGATAGCAAAGCAAAAGTAACCGCACTCTTTCTCCCTCTCCCTTACCCCTTGTTAATTTCATAAAGAATTTCATTGTCACAATCTGGACGACGGGCTTAGGGTATCACAGTTAGGACTGCACATCATTCTGCTACCTGCCGACACTCGCGAAGGGGCTTCGAGGCACAGATGAAAGCAGCACCGCATCCTTCACACTGGGAGAGGCCACTACGACATTACTCACACAATGAGACGGGCACTTCCTTTCTAAGATGAAACCTGCACGTCACTGCCTTTGACATTCAAACCAGAGCAACGGGAAGCTTTTCACCAGCAATCATCAATGACTAAGAAAAAACCTCAACCTACCTTTGAAATCTCTGGGTTCATGTAGCCTAAACGATGATGGTTTGTTCTGGAATTTACATACCACTCTACCTGAAGGAAGCTATTTTAGGTTGAAACTGTTAAGACTGATTCTTGGGCAAAAACACTTCATAATGATCTGCACAAACCTGAAGGAGCCCAAGACAGTTTGTGAGATCCAGTTTCTTCTGCATTCTAGTATGTGGCAGAATGGTCACTTCTTCAAGATCATCTTCGAGGTGGCAACTAAGACTTTGGGCAGATTTGTGGACTCCAGTAACACTCAGCAACACAGCTCTCAAAGCCATAGAAGCCTTCTGCTTTAGCTGTCGTTATGGGCACAAAATTCACAAGCCAGCTCAGACTGTCACAGAAAGCGTTTATTTACCCCAGAGGAAACCAGGAGCCACCAGGGCCCATGCCTGGCAGCCTGGGTAGTGTGAGTAATCAGGGAGAGGGGACGGCAGGCGGGAACCCCAGGAATCATATTTGGGTAATCTCCGACCAGCAGGTCTGCTTGGGCTGGCAGACACTCTGGCTGGGCGTGTGTGTTATAGCTCAGGGAGGTCAGCTTTGACAAGCAGGCTTCATCCTGGACAAAGCCAAGGACAGCCAGAACCAAGGGCAACAGCTGCACAGACACCACCTTAAAATGGGAATCAAATTAGGCTTATGACATCAGAAGTGCATTTCACCCTGATCGTAAAACAAGAGGGAAAAGGGAGCACTGGGCCCTAATGGATAGCCTATCTCTGAGATAAAATGCTTTTAAAAGTTAAATATTGGCAGGGCCTTCCCCCTTGCTAATAGCAAGCAGCACACAATCTCCAAGCCAGCTTTATAAGTTACTGTTAACTTTGTTATCTATTATTATTTGGATTTTGAACAAAATTGATGGAGTAGGAACCAGTAGAGGAATCCTGTTTGATCTGAAAATTTTCTGTGGAGAGTCCAAAAGGTCGAAGAACCAAGTTCCCAAGATCTTTTAGTTTACCTGCAACGTAAAAGGGAAAATTCAGATAAATATGGGGAAATAAACAGAAGCAGAAGACCCCAACTGATCCTGCCTTACTATCTGATTACAAAAATATAAAGAGCACCTCTCTGCAGTTAAAGAAATTGCTACTCTTATTTATATTTTTTTAAAAGGAAATCTTTTTTTTTTTTTTTAAGATTTTATTTATTTGTCAGAGTGAGACAGCACAAGTGGGAGAGTGGCAGGTAGAGGCAGAGAGAGAAGCAGGCTCCCCACTGAGCAAGGAGCCCAATGAGGGACTCGATCCCAGGAACTGGGGATCATGACCTGAGCCGAAGGCAGCCGCTTAACTGACTGAGCCACCTAGGCGTCCCTATTTTTTTTTTTTTTTAAGATTTTATCTATTTATTTGACAGAGAGAAACACAGCAAGAGAGGGAACACAAGCAGGGGGAGTGGGAGAGGGAGAAGCAGGCTTCCCGCCAGGCAGGGAGCCCAATGCGTGGCTCGATCCTAGGACACTGGGATCATGACCTGAGCTAAAGGCAGATGCTTAATGACTGACCCACCCAGGCACCCAGAAACTGCTGCTTTTAAAACTATGAAACCTTTAGTCCCCTTGGCAATGTGGTCACTGCAGTGCCACCTGTGCTTTTGGAGGTGATCGTGAGGGAGCCCTGCTGGTGCTCTCTGGGAAAGCAAAGCTTCCTGTCCAGACTGGCCAGAGAACCAAGGACATAGCCCCTGGGATGACTGACGGCCAAACTGCCTGCTGCCCCCAGGGGGCTGAGAGTATCCTGTCAGGCCCCTGGGCCTGGTGCTGAGGGTAACAGACCCTCTGAGTCTGTTCTCGGTGGAAAGCAGCAGCAGCCTGCTGAATCTGATCCCACTGGACAGATTTCTACTGAGCCTGGGTTCAGACTGAAGGCCTCCTGCTTTACTAAGGAAAGCCTTAGCTTCTATACCAAAATCATCATTTCTCAGGAAATGGGGGGGCTCTTGCTCATTTGACAGGACTGCCCACAACAGTCCAGTCTCTTCTCCCTAGGATCCAGGCTTTACGCATTAATCACAGGTCAGTTCATTCCCAATAGCCCAAACTGAGGCACATGGTATAACCAAGGATTTTTGTGCTGATCCTACATATATGAGTGCCATGGAATTTGTATGCCTCAAGTTGGGAATTTTCAGGACTTTTGAGAGATTTACAGGGACTTATGGGGCAATGGGATGGAGTATTTGAAATTAAGAGTGTTTTGGAAAATGTTGGCTGGGATAGGTGAATACAGTTTTGACCCTTTCTAAATTGTTCTAATTTTTCTTGCAGGTCTGTTTCCAATGAAGAGGAGAATGAGGGTCAAAGGGGAAGAAATCCCTAATCATTGGAGCTACAGGTTCCTTCCTGCCTTTGCATGTGTAGCAGCTCTATCCTTCTGGGACCTCCCACCTTGAAGTAAAGCCCAGGTAAAGAACTTATAGACACACGGCCTTTAAATGTCAAGGCCTTTTCTAATAAGTCACGGAAAGAACTTTTGGTCTTAGTCGGATTTAGCCCCTAGAAGCTCACCATATTCTAAGGAAGCTCCCAGAACCCAGGCTGACCATTCTGCAGGCAGGCCTCCCAGCCCTAAGCTGAACACGTGGGCTGGGGCGCCCGTTTACAGAGACTTGCCCGCACAGCCCACCCTGCACACGGGTGGCGGCCTGAGCACGGTCTCAAGTGGATGGACGCACAGACGGGGGCCACAGCAAGCACAGAAAAGAGGGGGCACATCCTCAGGCGAGCGGGAGTGACCCACAGCTAGGGCCATCTGTCCTGGGGTTGAGGAAGGAGGACCGGGAAGGGAGCAAGCAGTAAAAGAAGCCGAATAAGATGTCACTGCTGGCACAATCCTCGGCTCTCTGGAGTGAGATGAGACTGAATCTAAGAGGTCTTCCCATCACGTGGCCCGGGAGCAGGAGCGCCCCTTGCACGAGCCGCCGGCGCTGGCGGCTGAGGCCGGGGTGCCCCGTGGATGGAGGGCCCCCCGCGCGGCCATCTCGTGGCCCGGCGACCACAGAGCGTGCCCACTGTAAAGCATCTCCCCCGTGACACGATGGGAGCTGCAGAGTGAGCTGGTTCTGCGCTCTGGGGGCGCTCTCAGACTAGCGGGGAGACAGACAGATGCAGGGGCGAGGCGTGCCCTGGGCAGGAGCGCTGCGGCCGTGCAGGGTGCTCAAAGGCAGGGGGAAGGGCACATCCTCGTGGCATCCTGTGAGCCAGGTCACAGGTCTCTGGTTCTTGTGCCACAGGGAAGGCCACTGATGGTTGGAGAACTGAGCTCTCAGGGTTAATAACACTGTGGCAAAGGGACAAATGAATCACAAGAGACCCTGGAGGTGGTTCTGACAGAAAGTTAGGGCAACATCACAGGAAGAAGCCATTTAGTCACTGAACAAACATCTGAATGTCTGTGTGTAAGGTTGGGTAAAGCAGCTCTGGGGGCGCCTAGCTGGCTCAGTTGGCAGAGCACACCACTGGATCTCAGGGTTCTCAGCTCAAGCCCCATGTTGGGTGCAGAGATTACTTAAAAATAAAATCTTAAGAGGTGCCTAGGTGGCTCAGTCGGTTAAGCGTCCGACTCTTGATTTTGGCTCAGGTCATGATCTCAGGGTTGTGAGACTGAGCTCAACGTCAGGCTCCACGCTGGGTGCTGGAGCCTGCTTAAGAGTCTCTCTGTCCCTCTCCGTCTGCCCCTCTCCACCTCCTAAAAAGAGTAATAACAGGGCGCCTGGGTGGCTCAGTGGGTTAAAGCCTCTGCTTTCGGCTCAGGTCATGATCTCAGGGTCCTGGGATCGAGGCCCGCATCGGGCTCCCTGCTCAGCGGGGAGCCTGCTTCCCCCTCTCTCTCTCTGCCTGCCTCTCTGCCTCCTTGTGATCTCTCTCCCTCTGTGAAATAAATAAATAAAATCTTTATAAAAAAAAAAAGAGTAATAATAATAATAATAAAAAATCTTNTCCTTGTGATCTCTCTCCCTCTGTGAAATAAATAAATAAAATCTTTATAAAAAAAAAAAAGAGTAATAATAATAATAATAAAAAATCTTAAAAAAAAAAAGTTCTGAAATCAGACTGAGGCCAGTGAGAACATAAGGGAACAGATCAAAACATTACAGTAGAACCAACAAATTTTTGGTTTCTGAAAATTCATCTTTTGCTGTTTATAATAGCAGAGAAGCACCTTCAGTAGAGGTCATGCTCATAAATATATACACAATCACATCGAGTTTTCCTGTTGCTGTTTAGAATCAGGTTGGACGCTGAGAGACTAATGCAGCCTCCTGGTCCCTAAGAAAGGATCATTTGCCAAAGTAGCCTATCTGCCACCCTTTCCACTGTGCCAAATCCTACACCTTCCCTATCTGGGCAGTACTCAGTTAGGGTCCATTATTTCCACTTGCAGCAGACCTGGCACCATCACTCAGCCGAAACATGTCAACATGTCCCTAACTTAGGATCTCCTCTTGTTAGCCTAGATTGCAGGCAAAGAAAAGAGTCCAAAACTGCTTGTGCGCAGACAAGAATGTTTAGGATGAGAGATCAACTCTTGTCACTGGATCCAGATCTGATAGATACTAGTTTCCATGCCTCCAAGCAACACTGTATCACAATAACCCAATGGACTCATCATGTGTAACTTCTCTTTGGAGATACTGTGGAGCAGTCTATTTATCCCAAGGGGAGCCAGGACTGCCATTTGTTTTCACCTCCTTAAGATCCCTGGGGTTTGGGCCCAATGGGATGCAACTGAATCCTGACACCGCATTTCCTCTTATGAGGCAGGCCCTAAGCCACAAAAACTGTCTCTTGCTCTTCCCTGAGTAAAAGGCTTATCAAGAGACAGCACTGATCATGGAAGATAAAATTCACAGCCAAATCAAATGCCTATATGAGCTCTTGGGTGAAAGCGGAGGCTGAAATAAGCCTTATGAAAACTGTCAAAGAAGCAAGCATGGTTCTCCTGAGAGGAGCTGAAGGAGTGATAACAAGGAGAAGAGGCAGAAAGCAGGGCAGTGAAAATCTACACACTGATACTCCCTGAGGGAATGTATAGCTTCAGTAGATTTAAGAGTCAGTGACAATGTCAAGACTTTCCTGTGACCTAGGTGGTTCTAGAACCCTGTACCATGCAGAGCACAGAAGCATGTAATACACAGGGAGAGCCAAAAGAATATGTTGAATCTTTGCCAGGATAATTAACGAGTTACTCTTAAGCTCCCTCCTGTAGTTCTTGATCATAGTCTCAGACAATATGGTGTTCTTAAATCAATTCACAAATGTGCGCTCATTAGGTTGCTAGTGTCCAGGAAGTGAACACCAGAGAAACTTCAGGAATCAAGTGTGTTCCAAGAGGGTGTAAGGAGGTGATGGTACTAGGGGAAGATCCAGGCTGGATGGTGAACAAGGCCCAGGGGTGTGCCAGAGTGGCCGGGGAGGAGGCAGCGTGAGAGAGAAAAGGAGCACTGGGCTATGCCTGGCCCCTTGTCTCTGGTTCCTTTGGGGGAATCAATGAGTTTCAAAGGGTAGCTCTCGGTTTGCCAGGTCAGGACAGGAACCTGGCAGCTCTTGGTTAAGGTAAGAAGAGCAGCATCTCATGGAACGGTTAGAACACAAGCTCTACCTGCTACTGGGACATAACCCCACCCCAGGACCTGGGTGCTAGCCCCTACCCACTTGGTAAATGGTGACAAACTACAGTGAGCAGACTCAATTTCTCCAGTGACAGCTTGTCCAAATAAACACCAGAAATGGAACGTGGCAAGGAATGGCTGGCCACAGAGAGCTGTTTGCGATCTCAAGTCTAGTGCACTCTGAAATATCTTTTTCTTTTTTCTCTGCTGCAGCTACAGCACAAGAGGGAAAGGCAAAACTCAGTGACACGCTGCTTCTGCTCAGGAGGAACCACTCAGATTAGAGTGTCTGACCAACCACTCCTGGCTGCATCCCTGCAATGCACCTCCATCCCTCCCTTTTAGGTCCTCTCCTGAGCTGCCTGGATGCTGCCCCACCCCCCCGCCCCTGTACAGCAGTCACATGCCCACACAGCGCTGGATAAACTTCAGCATGCACCAGAAACACCTAGAGGGGCTGTTGGAACTCTGAGTGTTATGCTCCCCGCCGCAACCTCTGATTCAGTAGGACAGGGATGGAGCCTAAACAAAGTGCATTTTGAACGAGTTCTCACTGGAAGCTAGTCTAAGCAATGCAGTCTTCGAACCAGCTTCCCAAAATAACTTGCTTTTGTATCTGGCCAGTGGAATTGTGATCAGAAGCCTGGTACTGAAAACTAACTGTGGACACCTGTCTAGTGATTGGCAGGACAGGCTGCCCAAGCAGAGTGTCCCTCTTACATGATGTGAAAATAGCCCACGTTAATTTTGGAGAGAGCAAACTTTATCTTCCACCTCACAGTTCAATACAAGGAGATGACAGGAAATCAAGAACCACAAACATACATGTACAGATTCTTAGCAATTCTACTTGTTTGAGATTTCATGGTTAGGCCAGGATATAAAACAAAACAATTTACAAAAGATGATGATGAAAGTCTTTTTTTTTTTTTGATCATGAAAGTCTTCATCCCATTCTTTTCTATTTGCAACTGAGGCTCATTCAGAGATCTATGTTAGCATCATCACCTGGCCTCCAAGTACACAGCTCTTGCCTGCATCTTGCTGCCAAGATGAGGCTCACTGCATCACCTACTGTGTACAGAACCAAACCCCAGGAAGGCACTTGTCTGTCTCCCCTACAAGGTTAAGCAGTCAGGCTTCTCGAGGTGCTCCTGAATGCAAAGCAGTACCCTAAACATCAGCCCTTAGTGTCCGCCAGCTGAGCAGAGGTGCTTCAGGGATTCTGAAAATGTCTCATTAGTTCCACCTTTGAAATTGTTTTTACCATTTACCTATGTGGACAAAAAATTTAATGCTGTTAAATCAAGACCAGAAATAAATTAGATATAGATACTCATGAGGCTGTGCCTACCATCCAAATCTGATTTCAAATTATTACATTCCTCAAACTTGCCTGGTTATTCTGATTATAATAAATGTTATATATTTGAACTGATACAAATAAAATGCCACTCTTTGTTTTCTATGTTGTGGTTTCACATAAGATTTTTTCTTGTTTTTACTAGCTGTTCTAATTTGGTGTAATCACGTAAGATTTTTTAAAAAAGAAGTTCTCCAGCATGCATGGATGGCTCAGTCGGTTATGTGTCTGCCTTCAGCTCGGGTTGTGATCCCAGTGTCCTGGGATCAAGTCCTACATTAGGCTCCCTGTTCAGTGGGGAGCCTGCTTCCCCCTCTCCTTCCTGTTCCTGCTCTCTCTGGATATTTCTGTCCCTCTCTCCAAAAAATAAATAAAATCTTAAAAAATAAAAAAAATAAAAAGTTCTCCTATTTAAAAAAAAAAGTGAAAATCACTAGATTTGAGCAAAGCCAAATAAAAAGGGCATTGATCGCTAACTAGTACTACCAGTCCCTTAAAAAAGCTCTGAGCCTCCTGAGGTGCTCTATTCAGCACCACTGATCATACCCTAAGTCCTTTTAAACCTTAAATTTCCTGGCTTAGGCCACAAGACTAATCTTCCCAGAGAAAAGGACAAAAGGAAACATACCAGTTGGTGGCCGCTTTCCTCAAATCTGAAGCCAACATTCTTTTTTTTTTTTTTTAAAGATTTTATTTATTTATTTGACAGAGAGAGAGAGACTACAAGTAGGCAGAGAGGCAGGCAGAGAGAGGAGGAAGCAGGCCTCCTGCTGAGCAGAGAGCCCAATGCAGGGCTCGATCCCAGGACCCTGAGATCAGGACCTGAGCCAAAGGCAGAGGCTTAATGCACTGAGCCACCCAGGTGCCCCTGAAGCCAACATTCTTGTTCTCTGTGATTAGAAGGGCTGCACCACTAGGACTGACGGCCACTCTGGGTCTCCATGCCTGTTCTAATGATATTTCTAAATGACAGGCTAGAAAGGGAGGAGCAATATGTTCAAGTATGTTCTGCGTCCTTCATTATTCCAATTGGGATTTTTTTTTCTCATGGAGGCAGCTACATGGCTCTTCTAGCGAAAAGGAAGTCAAGTTACTTGACTTGAAAAAGCAAGTCAAACATTATTGAACAAACCTAAATAAAAGCTCATCTTAATTACCTAACTTCGTAAATGCCAATAACAAGCACTGCTGAACAGTTTCCCAAATCTTTAACTGCCAATTTTTTAGCAGAAGTGAGCATTTCCAAGGAAACCAGCACTAAAAATCGTGCACTCCACTGCAAAAAGCTTGCTGAGAATGTCTAAGGGATGGCATTATTTTGCAGAGTGAGTAGCCTCCAAGGATCTCACAGCATATGAAGCACAGGTATGTCATCTGTAACAGGGAGTGAAGATCTCCAGAAAGCTTTTGTGGGGCTGAGATTCCATACAGAGAGTGACTTCTCCTTTGTAGGCTCTCTGATGGTGGGAAACACCTAGAAGCAGTATCTTGTTCATGATCCTTATACTTAGGAAGAAGATAAAAGAGTCTAGCCATTCACACTATTTCTGTGTAACAATAAACTGACATCATATTTACCACACAACTTAAACTGCTTAAGTCTGATGAAAGGAGAACTCATTACAGAAGCAACTGAGAATGAATTCAACTTGAATATTTCACACGAAGAGGACAATATAAGTAAAACCCAAAGCCCTGGAGACAGAAACTTCAGCTCATGAGAATTTAGAGTGACTGAGCTAGCCAGGCAAGGAGAAATGAAGTTCTGGAGTTGACAATGGCTGCAAGATTCAGTTTATATCCATCCCTTTAGGGTTTCATACTGGCTCAAAAAAAAAAAAAAAGGACTCAGAGAGCAACTCTTAAGGGTCCTCTCCAAGTCCATCACAGCCAACCTGATTTCATCTCTTTCAGCACGAAATACAGCTCTGCTAAGTACACATACTATCTTTTTTCTAAAACAGAGTCATTGTTAGAACAGGTGGGACATACTCTTTTCCCTCTTCTTTGAGAAAGAGCACCTCCAAAATAATTTTTCTGCTCCAACATGGTGTCAAATTTAAATATGTAAAATAGGGAGTGTCTTTTGAAAAAACTGGGGAAGACTCCAAAAGTCTCCCCAACTCTAAAAACAGTTCTCGGCAGGGGCCAGAGGGTCGTGGACTGTCTAGGTTTAACAGCTTCTTCTTAATCAGCTCTGCTAGCAGGGTGATCCTTTGGAAAATATGTTCTCTTTCTCTGGATATGACGCCTAAAGGCCATAAATGGCCAAGCTTGATTTAAGATTTTTTTCTTTAGGCCCACGTGATTGCAATATATTATATGGTGGTTTTAGAAAATACTCATAAGGAAGAACACAAAACAGATCTTGAGTAGGGACATTCAGACAGGGTATGATCAGAATATGCTGGGCAGGTCTCTGTCTAAGAACTTTTACTCCCCTCAGTCAAGCAGACTATTCATGGGAGGGCTTCTCTGATTCCAACCATAAAATGCTTTGTCTGATATGAGAACTAAACCATGAGTCCATCTGCCCTGCGCTCCACTTACAGTCTTCTGTCCCCTCACTATTTACTCCTAACTGTTGCCCTCTCCAAACACTAATGGGACTCTCAATGCCATTTTTAAAACAAACATTCCCTTGGTTCTGACATGATTTTGACCTGTAGTATCTGTATTCTGATGAAATTAAAAACGTAAGTCATTTACTCAATGAAGAAACCCGACTGTTTTCATGAAATTCATAACCTGAAATAGAGGTTAGTGGGATCCCAGGTTGAATCACATTTGCATTCTTGAATGCAGGAAAATTTCTCAGGAAAAACAAAATAGAAGTTTAGTTTTTCAAAAGCTGACATCCTCTCCAAGCCACTCTAACCCTTCTGGAGTCAAAGACAGCTCAGACCTCACTAGCACCATGGTAAGGCTCACACAACAAATGATGGACCCCGAAGCTATTTCTGTTGTGTTCTCCTCCAGCGAATACCAAATCTGCTGTCCCTCACCCCTGTCTCCTAGCTACTAAGGTCATGGGAAAGTAAGGGAAGCAAACTTACCTAACATCTCTGCCTTTAGCCTTTCGTTACGTTCTTCAATCTGTTGAGGTAATCTCTGAGGGGTAAAGAGGAGAAACAAGGATTGATGAAAAATCTTTTGACTTTATTTTGAATTTGACAAACAAGCTTAATGTGAGAGTCAGATCGGATGATGTACATATATAAAATCCTATTAAATACAGAAAAAAACAAGTATTTGTGGGTGAGTTATGCAAACACAGGAGTTTTGTTTGGTTCACTGTTATATTCCCAGTTCTTGGCACAGTGGCCCAGGGAGGACCTCAATAAAAATTTGGTAAATATATAGACAAAAAAATTTCTGAAAGGATACATTCCAGATGTTTACAGTGGTATATTTAGGTGGTGCGATTATGGGTTATATATTTCAAAATTTTTTTGGCTGACTTGTATTCTTTAACTTGAAATCTTTTCATAGTATAATCTAATTTGTTACGAAGGGGTCAGATCAATATTGGATGTCCCTAAATGAATCACTTACTAAGGGTTTTTCAGTCTCGACACTAGTGATATTCTGGACTAGTAATTCTTTGTTGTGGGGGCTGTCTTGTGCACTGTAGGAGGTTTAGAGCATCCCTGGCCACTAGATGCCAAGAGTACCATTCCAGTCATGCCGATCAAAGTGTCTCCAGACATTGCCAAATGTCCCTGGAAACCAAATCATCCCACTTGAAAACCAATGATCTAGATTAGAGTCTTATATAGCTGCTTCTAGCTCTGTAATTGGCCCTAAATACTCTGCAATTTTCGTTAACAATCCAGTTATAATAATTCAAAATAAAATAAATTCTTTATGCATATAACAACTAATACAAAAGGCTCTCTTTTACAGAAGGTTTAAAACCAATGTGGCAAGAATAAAAGCTACCAAGAGTCTGGGTAAGATTTTAAGAACTATTCCTTTTCCTGATGTCAAATTTAAGTCAATCCTACCATGATTCAGAGATATTAAAAGTCAGATAAAGGATTAAAACCAGTTTTAAACTGCTTATGTCTTTTAATGATCCAAACCAGTCTGTCTCCCATTATTCCACTTCTAGATAAATAAAAGATCAGTTATTATTGAAGGAATTCATCTCGAGTGTATGTAAAAACAAAGCAAAACAAAACCCAAACCACCTAGGACATTAACGCAGGGAGATTAGTCAACATTTCCTCAGGTCTGAAATGGGTGGGAAATCCTGCACTGCAGGGGCTCAAACGCTCTCAGCAGCCAGACAGGAAATGTAAATAAGGACAGGAATCCATGTTCGGGCAGACAATAGAGAGTGGTGTGGTTAGTGGTGAACTAAAAAGTTCCAGCTGAATGCCTGGATGTCAATACACAGCAATTAAAGAAGGACCCAGAATGTCCACATCTCCCAATTTTTAAGAGGGGTCTGACTTAGATTTGTATCTAGTAAAATCTTCCCATTTTTAAATGTTGTTTTCCATTAAGAAAACAACAAAAGTCTGGCTTAAATAAAATATGTTGGTAGCTTCCCTCCCCCCTTGCCTGCTGGAAGCCTGCGATTTCTGCTGTGCGCTGGTCTTCACGATGGGCTGCTCCATCCTAATGGCTCTCTGGAAAGTTTAGCACTAAAGAAATCTGTTTCATGAACCCAGTGTTTCCCGAAATTATCTGAACACCCAGTATCTGAGGGGGGAGTAATGCTTATACATCTGATTCTGTAGCACGTCTTTAAGAATATATGTTGCTCTGCACGTTAGAGATGAAGAGCGCTGCTAAACTAGAGGCACTGATTTGCAGGGTTCTTAAATTTTTTTTTTTTTTAAAGACTTATTATTTGAGAGAAAGAGAGCACGAGTGGGAGGGGCAGAGACAGAGGGAGAGAGACTCTTAAACAGACTCCCTGTGGAGCCCAACGCCTGAGCTCAAGACGCTGAGATCATGACCCTGGCTGAAACCAAGAGTCAGACGCTTAGCCGACTGCACCACCCAAGCAGCCCTGGAGTTATTTTTAAGGGGAGAAAACCAGTAACACTTAGCTAACTGGCAACTGACATAAAAATATTATGATGTTTATTAGAACCAAGATGATCTGTAGTGTCGTGGAAAAGAGTAAGAATAATTTTAAGAAAGGTAAGGCTAACCTGGAATATATTTAATTGGACGTAGGCTGGCCATATGATAGTAAATAGAAACTCGGTAACTGAAAAGGATGGGCAGAAAATCAGAAGTTTATTACCTCTACTATTCAGACTCGTTTTGGACTAAACTGTACTGTAAGATTTCCCTAGCTTATCAGTGAAACTGAGTTCTTGTTAACACTATCGATTAAAGGTTTACACAGTTAATATTTAAAGAATGGAGATTAAATGGTACATGGTCACAGAGGGTCTGTGACCACCACTTCAAAATTAGATCTCTCATATATTTGGTAAGCCCTTAAAAATATATAAATGTAAGGTAGTTCGGTCCCAGGGGATTATTTAAGATTCAATGAGTAGCAACACAGAGAACAGAATAAAAAATATTTTTTAAAATTTAGGTTTACCATGCAAGCTTCTCTTGCTTGATGTATGGATGGATCTTTTTCTAATATGGATTTATAGTCCTCCAGGGCTTCATCTAGCTTGTCCGTTTTCTCGTACAACTCCGCTCTCCTCAATATTGCCCTGATATAGCCGGGGTTTAACTGAATTGCTGTAAGAAGAGAAGAAATCATTGTTACCATGAAGAAGAAGGGCCTGCATGTGCCCAGCTATACCGTGTTTCTTTATTAACCATCCTCCAAGGGTATAAAAGGAAAAGTCATTTGTTAAAGGCTACACCTGGCACTGGTACACTTTCTCTGTAAAGGGCAAGACATACATAATTTCTGATTTGCAGGACAGATCATCTCTGTCGCAACTACTCAACTCTGCTACTGTAACACAAAAGAACCACAGACCATGTAGAAGTAAATAAAGATGGCTGTGCTCCAAGAAACCTTTGTTCATGGACACTGAACTTTGAATTTCATATAATTCTCCTATGTCACGAAATATTTCTCTTGATTTCCAACCATTTACAAATGTAAAACCATTCTCAGCTCAGGGGCTGTACACAAGCAGGTGGCAGGCTGGACTCGGCTTGTTGGCTCTAGTTTATGAAACCCAGGTCTACACCTAAAGTCCTGTTTTCACATACTTGCCCTTTGTCTATTTCAGAACAGGCCAGAACACAGAGCCCATGAGCACAGTGCAAAAGTGAGAGAGAATTTTATTTTATTATTTTTTAAAGATTTTATTTATTTATTTGACAGAGAGAGAGATCACAAGTAGACAGAGAGGCAGGCAAAGGGAGAGGGGGAAGCAGGCTCCCTGCTGAGCAGAGAGCCCAATGTGGGGCTCGATCCTAGGACCCTGAGATCATGACCTAAGCCAAAGGCAGAGGCTTAACCCACTGAGCCACCCAGGCGCCCAAGAGAGAATTTTAAAGTATAAATTAAAGAATTGAGGGAACAGAGTTTGGTGGCAGACTGCTATCATTCTCTTTTCTAGGCCTCAAAAACCGAGGTTATGCCTTGACTACCAAGGTAATATTTTTAGCTAAACCCTCATTGTTCCTTTAGACTTCTGTTCCAACATCTTTAGATTACCGATGCATAATATATCCAGCAACACCTGCCTTCTAAAAATCCTTTGCTCATGTTTTGGATCAACTGTACCGCATTTCTCCTATTCTTTTGAGTTGTTTTTCTGTTAGAAAGCAAGGTCATGGCTCCATAACTTTTTTTCTTCAAGTAATATACTCAATTTTTACTTATTCATGTTTTCAGTAACTATTTCTTTAGTACCTAATATCTGTATCTCATGTAGTGTATCTCTAGAGTATAGTGGTAAGCAAGACAAAGTCTACCTTCACATAAAGCTTTAAGCTATTCTAGTAGGCAAGAGGAGACAGCGTACAGGTATATAATTTCAGACAGTCATGGTGCTATAAAGAAAAATGAAACAAGGTAGTACATGCAAGTGAAAGGGGAAATAAGGTAACTTCAGACAGTGGTCAAAGACTATGAAAAAGGAGTATCTGAGGGAGGCCAGCCATTTCAAAGGAGAAGTGTACCAGGAAGAGAGACCAGCAAGAGTAAAGGCTCCAAAACATTAACAACCTTTTTATGTGAGTGACTAGGTTAGGGGCTGGGGAAGGGGTAAGGCCAAAGATGCAGGCAAGGACCAGATCATGGAGGCCTTGTTGGCCAGGGAAAGGAGCTTACGCTTTTTCCTAAGTGTGATGAGAAGCCACTGGAATGGTTTCAAGCAGACTAAAGACATTATCTGATTTACAGTTTTAAAGAACTCCTCCCTCTGGCTGCAGTGTGGAGGGCAAGAGTGAAAGCAGTGAGATAGCTGGCAGCCTACTGCGGTGGTCCAGATGGCTAAGCTGGTCATTGTGGAGAGGGAGAGAAAAGGCCAGATTACGTATATGCCTTTGAATTAGAGCCCATACGACTTGGAATTAATTTAACTATGTGGAATGAACGCAGGAGAATAAGCAAGTGAATGGACGGTAATGCCATTTATAAGAATGAAAAAACTGAACTACAAGTTGTTTATGGGTATGTGGGTGAGTGGACTGGGGAGGTCCCAGTCTGTTCTGGGAGCCTTAAATCTACAATGCTTACCAGACATCCAAGAATCTTGAGATGTCAAGTTTGCATTGGGACAGAATTAGTTCCAGCCCAACATATAATAGATCAAAAGTACTTGGCCAGATTCAAAGGTACTAACAGTTTCATTCAGATACCAAAAAATACCAAGTATAAAGAAAAGAAATCCAACAGAGAAGGTGATTAATTAATGTAAAGAAAAAAAAAAAGGATAGGAATTCATGCCGAGCATGAGGACTAGATAACATACAAGGTTCCTACCAACTCTTCAATTCTCTGAGAAAGTATTATCCAAAGATGGAAAACTGAAAAAAAAAAAAAAATTCCCAAAACTAGTAATTTCCTAGAAACTCAAGAGTAGTAGGATGGAAGGAAAGGTGATTATGTATGTTCTCCAAACCAAGTTGGTCAGAAAGGCAAGACAATGGTCTGGCCTACCAGGAAAACTTTGGATAAAAACCAAAAGAGATCCTATTGGGAGCATCTCTATTAACTTGGTGGGATGAAAAGACCGTAATGGAACTCAGGTATCAGAGAGCAAAGTCTCAGTTCACTGTGTGGAATCTGAGAAGGTAATTACAATGATGGCAAGTGGGTCTGGAAGAATTACTGCATGTGAAGGAGTACCAAATCCCTAAGAGAAGCTGCCCCTCACCGCAGCAGCCCCCTCTCCATGAACACATAAATACAGATGCCCTAGCAGCAGCGAAGAGCTTCAATTTCAATCCCCAAAGAAAGTAATTTAGAGGGCGCCTGGGTGGCTCAGTGGGTTAAAGCCTCTGCTTTCGGCCCAGGTCATGATCTCAGGGTCCTGGGATCGAGGCCCGCATCGGGCTCTCTGCTCAGCAGGGAGCCTGCTTCCTCCTCTCTCTCTGCCTGCCTCTGCCTCCTCGTGATCTCTCTCCCTCTGTGAAATAAATAAATAAAATCTTTAAAAAAAAAAAAAAAAAAAAAAAAAAAAAAAAAAAAAAAAAAAAGAAAGTAATTTAGACACTACAGGAAGTGAATTCTGTTCCACAAGTTTCTGTTGCCAAGGAAGCTTTGAATTTTTCTTCACAAATTTACTAATACAGGATAAATTGACAGAACTATCCATTCAAATGTGTGTTTATGCTAAGATAACTTCTATACAGCACCTCTAAGAAGGCTTAACTATAAAGCTACTTTAAAGGTCCCAGAGTAAGGGTATACACATATACAGCTGACCCTTGGACAGTGCGGGGGTTAGGAGCATTGACCCCAACCCCCATGCAGCCAAAAATCCATATACCTTTTGACTACCCCAAAGCTTAACTACTAATATAGCCTACTGTTGACCTGAAGCCTTACCAGTAACAAACAGTTGATTAATATGTACTATGTACGTTGTATGTATTATATACTGTATTCTTATAGTAATGGAAACTAGAGAAAAGAAAATGTTAAGACAATCATAAGAAAATACATTTAGGGTTCTCTACTGTATTTATTGAAAAAATATCCATGTATAAGTAGATCCATGCAGTTCAAATCCATGTTGTTCAAGGGTCAACTACATACACCTATTTGTCCAGCTGAGGTATTACTCTTATATGTTAACATATAACAAGACTAAAAAGTTGTACCTTTGTTGCAGTCACTGATGGCCATCTCTTTCTTGTCCTAAAAGGAAATATAACATTAATATGTGGCACCTTAGTTCAATCTTAATGGTCCAAAGGCTCAATGACATAAGCTGGGAGATACACAATGCTCTTCAAAGAAATCACATGAAAACGTACATGTTACTTCCAAACTAAAATTCAAAGTATGGTGAAAGCTCTGATGTGCAAGCCTCCTAGCAACAAATTATTCCAGTAGTTTCTTCCTAACATCTTTATTTTTATTATTTCAGAGAGAGAGAGAGAGCGTGAGAGAGCACACAACCAGATGGAACGGGAGAGGGAGAAGCGATCTTCCTGCTGAGCAGGGAGCCGGATATGGGGCTCGGTCCCAGCACCCTGGAATCATGACCTGAGCCAAAGGCAGACACTTAACGACTGAGCCACCCAGTGGCTCCTAACATCTTTAAAGACTGTTGCAATTGACCTGTTATATTTGCAAGGCACTTCACATTAGAATGCTGATACTGAGAGAAAGTTATGATCAATAAGCAGGGCAAATGACTGAATATGAGTAACTATTCATAACCCTCCTCTTTGGCTGAGCTGTTATATTATCACACCCAGGATGGTATCTTCCAGAAGTACACGGATGGTCCATTATAGACAAACACTATGGCTTGTCATTAGTCTCAGTTACAAATCTTTTTTTTTTTAAGATTTTATTTATTTGAGAGAGAAAGGGAGAGAGCAAGTAGGGGCAGGAGCAGAGGGAGAGGGAGAGGAAGATAATCTCCAGTAGGCTCTGAGCTCAGCTCAAAGCCCAAGGCAGGGCTCCATCCCAGGACCCTGAGATTATGACCTGAGCTGAAACCAAGAGATGAATGCTTAACTGACTGAGCCACCTAGACGCCCCCTGGTTATAAACCTTAATTTATCCATTGATGAAACAAAAATACAAAACATTTCATGAAATAAGATATCTAATTTACCTTGCTGAATCTAGAAGCATGGCACAGTGAGAAGAATGCTGGACATCTAAAGAACTGATTGTTAACTCCAGCTCTGACATTAACCTGCTATTTAGCCCCTCAAGCTCTAAAATGTCCCATTTTCCCCAAATTAGAAGTTTTCTACAATATTACAGAAATGTTAATTCAAATAAATGTTAATTAAAAAATAGAAATGTTAATTCAAATAAATATTCAATAAGGGTGCCTGGGGCTCAGCTGGCTGAGCATCCAACTCTTCTCTTTAGCTCAGGTCATAATCTCAGGGTCACGAGATCGAGTCCTGCATTGGGCTTCATGCTCAGCAGGAAATCTGCTTGAGATTTTCTCTCCCCCTCTGCATGTGTGCACACGCTGTTCAATAAATAAATCTTAAAAAAAAAGAATTAATGTTCAATACTCCCATAATGGCTACTGTAGAAAATACTAAATATTTTGCACAATATTTTAGAGCAATGTCTATCAAACTGAGTTTCAGAATTCAATCAAAATTCCAGGATGGGGAGTGACTATGGAATGGGTACAGGGTTTCCTTCTGGGGTCATAAAAAAGTTCTGGAACCAGACAGTGGTGATGGCTGAATACTGTGAACATATGTAATGGTACTGAATTATATAGTTTAAAATGGCTAAAATGGTGAATTTTAGGTCATTTGCATTTATCCATAACGAACAAAAAAGGTTCCAGAGTTATCTGCGGGGTACTAAATATAGTATATCTCTTCCAATGTTCATCATTAACAATTCACAAATTAAAAGCTCTATGAAATTCTATAGTAAAGAAATCTGTATAACTTTGGGTAAGTAAGTATTTTCTCAATTTACCATACTTCTATAAATCTAAGACACATAATGTCGTATTTTAAAATTTCTGAAATAGGAGTAAATCTTTACAACTTATGTGTACACTTATGGTGGTATTCTTTGTGCCCCTAAGAGACCAGTAAGTCGTGGTGCATCTTATCAATGATCAGCCTCCGCAGATCAAGGAATTATGGTATTTTACTGCAGATTTTATTTATTCATTTATTCTGACCGCAGAATCCTTTGAGGTCACAGTCTACTAACCCCTCAGGCATTATCTGCTGCTAAGAGTGGCAGTCTCCAAAGTGCCGTGTATTAAAAAAAAATCAGAACCTATTTGCCATTCTTTCATAACTTATATAAGATGTACACATACCATAATGTACACAATATGTAAGGACAGTTTTAAAAACTTAGGGCCTATACTTTTAGGGCTTTGTCTGCTCTTGTGTAGCTAGGCTTAGAGCTGAAACTCTACCCTAATTCCAGTTTGCCTTTTCTTCCCAGATATGAAATGTAAAGCTTGGTCAGGGTCATTCAGTCAGAGATGTTGAGCCTGCAAGTGTACCTTTCAGAAATTCTTCTTAAAGCAGTTAACCCACCACTTCTTGAAAAACTCAGAATATGCTCCTTAAATCACTTTCGTGCATTAATTCTGGAAGATTTCATGTCTCTAATTATAGGATCTTTTTAAAATATTAAGAGTACAATTTAAAAGAATAAAACAAAACATGCACCAACGAACCTAACCTTCATATAGGTAAAGTCATAGAACAACTCTCTTCTGAATTCTCAGATGTGACAGACAAAAGACCAACAAGACCATATAAATTTTCCTAATTTAAGAACTGGTTGACTACGCTAGCTCAACCCAAGCAACATCAATAACTTAGCAAACATGGAAACAAAGAATTCCAAATCCCAGGAGCCAAATGGGCCTTTTCCTGAAACTGAAGATATTCCTGATCTCATTTCACAATGACAGTTTCCAGTCTGAGAATGTGACAAGATGTCTCCAAGAAACAAAAGCAAAAGAAGATTTTTTCCAGCTAAGTGTGAATTCAGATTAGTGGTAGAATATATTAATGAATGTTGTTCTATGTAAACTTAAGACAATTGTTTCCTTTTCTTTTTTTAAAGATTGTTATCTATGTGACAGAGACAGTGAGCCAGGGGGGAAATGGCAGAGGGAGAGGGAGAAGCAGGCTCCCTGCTGAGTGGAGATCAGATTGATCTCAGGACCCTGGGTTCATGATCTGAGCTGAAGGCAAATGCTTAACCAACTGAGCCACCCAGGAGCCCCTGTTTTATTTCTTCTAACACAAAATGTCTGTTTGTATACTCTAGAATTATTTCTTCTCCCAAGTGATATGAATCACTCTAAAGATACTTCACCTCAGAAACTGAATCCGATAATAAAATATACAAGTTTAAACATACAAAAACAAAAACAAAAAACCCCCCACAAACCCTTTCCTCATGTCCAATTATTCAAGTATTCCTCATCCTACCCCTTTTTTTAAAAAAAAAACCTGGTCATCAAAAATGACTTTGGTAGGGGCACTAGAGAATTTCAGGCAACAAGTGACATAATAAATACCTGATATAAACAAACAAAAAAACCACTTAACCCAATCTTGACCTTGCTTTATGGCTGCTTAAAGGTATGCTTAATAACCTACTCTGTGCTTTGGATGTAAATAGCCATATTTAAACAAGTGTTTTTTCCCCACACCAAAATTCACATCATTTCAATCCACTGAAATTGACTATGCTGACTAAATAGGAATAGACAAATCAACAACAAATCTAACTTTTATTTTTATTTATTTTTAAAAATATTTTATCTATTTGAGAGAGAGGGCGCCCACAGCTGAGTACAGGAAGTGGGGAGGGTGGGCGCAGCAGAGAGAGAAGCAGGCTCCCAAATGAACTGGGAGCCCAATGTGGTGCTCAATCCCAGTAAATAAGGAAAGGGTTAAGGTATAGGCAGGGAGAAGTAGGGGGCCCCTGGCTGGGCTCTGAAACTATTCCTGGCAGGCAGAAGTGCTAAGCCAGAGTGAACAAGAGAAGGAAACAGACCACCTGGCCTTGGATGTTAGGGAGTACTTTTCTTTGGCAGCTAACGGTATCATAGAAAATATCTGGCCAAACCTCAAGGAATTAAGTCATTAAGGATGTTACCAATAGTCCATGCTCAAACCAAGGCGGCACAAGAAGCTCAAGGCCACAAGCTTCCCGGTCAGTTCTCAATAAAATACTGCCACTAAAAGCCCTCAGTGACAACCCTGTCAGGACCCCTCTCCCTCAAGAGAGCTTCTCCTCTGCTTTCTGCTCTCACCTTCACTTAATAAACTTTCACTTCACCCTTTTGTGTCTGTGAGATTCATTCTTTGACTCCGTGAGACAAGAATCCTGTGATCCTGTGATACCAGGACCCTGAGATCATCTGCCTGAGCCCAAGGCCGACACTAAACCAACTGAGCCACCTGGGTGCCCCCAAACCGAACTTTTAGTACCAACATTGTACAAAACCAATACAACTGCACATTAGCCTCCATTAACTCTGTTATATTTGGTTCTCAATCCTTTGGAAATAGCAAATGCTCTTGAACTTTCCCTGACACCTATTTTACACTTATGGGCACCTCTCATCCCAACTGTTGGACATTTCTCCCTGTGTCCACACTTTTTTTTTTAAAACAATTTTATTTATTTGACAGAGACATAGAGAGCACAAGTAGGCAGAGTGACAGACAGAGGGAGAGGGAGAAGCAGGCTCTCCTGGGGAGCAGGGAGCCCGATGTGGGACTTGATCCCAAGACCCTGGGATCATGACCTGAGCCAAAGGCAGTCCCTTAACCGACTGAGCCACCCAGGCGCCCGCTGTGTCCACACTTCTGACAGAGAATTAGAATCCCAGCAATAAGCATTTCAAGTCCAGAGTTTTAACAGGTGTTTCCCTCGCCTTTTGAGTCTTTATTGAGAATTCCAGAGACCTAAAATAAGCAGCTGCAGCTATTCTAGGACATGCACTACTTGGCTTTTTGCTTCATTAACCTGCCCTAGTTTGGTGGAGACTCTGTCAGCCTTTCTCCATGAAAGTGTTCAATCAGCCACTCTCATAAGCAATGTTAGCAGTAATCTTACTCAGGTTTTTCAAAATACTTTTCTATTTTCCCTATGCCCTATGATGTAAATGTTATTTACATCAGGGAAATACATGTGCAGGAAAATGGAGGCAGCAACTTTAAGCCCCCACCCCCTTTTTTAAAAAAGATTTTAAGTAATCTCTATATCCAACATGGGGTTCAAACTCACAACACCAAGATCTAAAGTCGCAGCCCCTCTGCTATTTTGAAACAGAAGCTACCCTATGAAAACACTGCAAGTTCATGTGGTTCTTAAAAAGAAAAGGTCAAAGATACATACCTGTTTCATCCTTGCAGCAGCTCTATTTGAAAACAGAATAGACCTGTCTTTCTGGAAGCAGGATGGGCACATCTGAAGGGCTTGACTATAAGAACTCTCAGCTTCTATATAATCTAAGGATAAGATAAAAGATGAGAGATCATTATGATTTTATTCCTGGTATTACTGTATTCCATAGTATCTCAGAATGCATAGCTTTCCATTCACAGAACAGAGGTCTCAAGTAAAATGTTCTATATGTTTAACTTTCATTTAGCTTATCAACTGAGTAAGGAATATTGAAAGGGGATTAGAGAACTGGACAGATGAGACAGACTAAAGCCTGGGATTAATAGCTTGGGATAAAGACAAAAATTCTATGTATGTATTTTCATTAAAGATATTATGCTTTCATGGAGTTAAGCTGGCCAAAACTGCTTCCCTGAAATGTCTGGAGAGACATTCTATGGAGCTAAGAGCAACAATGTAAAAATTAGTGGTTGGCTAAAGACCTTAAAAGAGAAAATAGTGATAAATTTATTTACTCATTGCCATACACAGAATTATGGTGAGGGTACTAAAAGAAGATTGCCTGTTCACACCTTTCTCAGGTCTGAAATATTTAACACTGAAATACAAAGAGATACACTTTCAAAATCAGAACCATTAGTACTTAGGGGGAAAAAAGTGAAGATTGCTAAACCAGATATAAGAAAAAAAATTTTTAATCTAAAAAATAACTAAGGGAAAATGTTACTACTCCTAGTTTTCTAAAGCATATACATTTTGATATGTTTCTTCCTCCTTTTTTTTTTTTTTTAAGATTTAATTTATTTGTCAGAGAGAAAGCACAAGCAGGGGGAGTGGCAGGCAGAGAGAGAAGCAGGCTCCCTGCTGAGCATAGAGTCCCGATGTGGGGCTCCATCCCAGGACCCTGGGATCATGACCTGAGCAGAAGGCAGATGCTTAATTGACTGAGCCACCCAGGTGTCCCAGTTCTGTTATGTTTCTAAAGCATATACACTTTACATATGTGATGGAAGGCTATTATAAGATCAAATAGTTCCCACAATTTAACTGAATGAACACTAATTATTCCTAAGCAAATGTAAGAAACAGAGAAGGACATGCAGAACATCTCTCTACCTAAGGCTGTCAAAGAAAAAGGCACATGACAGACTAAAGTACAAGCAAAATACTTTCCAGGCCATGCTGGAACCACCAGACCAGTTTTTACAGCACTGCTGCAAGTGAGGAAGGGGGACCCTGCTTTTACATCAAAGAAGCAAACAGCCTCTTAAGTTCCAGGTTAGTTATCCCAAACCATCAGCTGAAAAGTCTGCCCTCCTACCTTCTGGTTCTATAGTGGATTACATAAAAGAAAAAGTATGCCTCTGCGAAGAGACACATGGTATTGGTCACGATTAGGTGAAAGTGATCTGGACCTGGTGAAAAATGAAATTCCAAGGTGTTGGGAAGCAACAATGTACTGTTAGCAGTTCAGGTTTGCTAGCTGTTTCCAAATGTTTTTGGTGTTTCTTCACACTCCAAGATAGAATGAGGAATCAAGGTGACCAGACATCAGTACTGAGACAGGTGCCTTACCTCCTCTCTTAAACTGCGCATTTCCCTCCTCCTTTAGTCTAGTGCTTTCTTCTCTTCTCTTCTGCAAGAGATCCAACAATTACATTATTTCCCACAATATAAGTGAACAAAAAGGTTAGCTTTCATTAGGCTACTTAATAGGCAGCAACTTGACTTTTGTTTTTTTCAACTTGACTTTGAGAACTGGGTCAGTTTTATCTAAATCTCAGATATAGAGAAACATGTGGCCATATGGCTAATCATCAATTGCATTCTTGAGGTTTAAAACACAAAACCTAGGCTTCCTATGTTTATATTTTTTGCCTGGAATAGCAAATTCAGGTATTTCTCTTTACTCAAAATGAAACTAAACACCATGCCCACTGGCATGTTCACCACCATAAACTCAAATTCTGAACCCGCTACTTATTAAATGAATGATCTTGGACAAGTTCCAGATCTTTCTAAGACTTAGTTTTTTTAATCTAAAATATGAGGTTTTATAGTTTTCTGGATTAATGCGATAATACACATAAAGCTCCTAATACAGTGCCTGGCAAATAAGGGCTCAATAAATATGAGCTATTACTTTTCTGTAAAATAACTAAGAAAAAAAACCGACGTGGTTCATGTGGTTTCTGTCATGTAGAAGACAGTCAGTGCACTGGCAGAGTGCACTACAGAGAGCACACATCACCTGTAGAGTCAGGGCCATAATTCTGTGAACAGGCTACTATTGGGAAGTTTGAAGAAACCCAGATACATTCCTCATTTCTGAGCTTCTTCTAACAACCCAGACGTTCACACAGATGGCCAAACACCCATCATACTCAAGAGCAGGTAGAATGAATGTTATTCTGCAGAGCCACAATGGCACATGCTGAGTCCCTGTGTGCTTTCAGCCCTGAACATCTCAGCAATATGGTCAGCACAAGCAGAACTGCCATAAGGACTGCCTGCCTCCTTTTGGAAGAGCTTTAAAAAAAAGAGAATCCAAAAATCTCAATCTTCATTCTTGAAGCTTCTGATTAAATAAAAACTCCAAAGGAAATACAGTAGCAGGGTTATTTCATGCACAGGAGAAGCCTGGAGCCTAAATGATTGGTACTCTTCAGATTAGGAACCAGAGTAAAAATATTATGTCTCCGTAGATTTATAAACGCTGTTAAGACAAGGGTGTTTCCCAAATGCTTTATTACTATACTCTGGATGATGAATCTCAGTAGAGAAACTAAGAGGTAGGTATAAAATGAATCTCATTTTTATGTTATCTACCATGTGCCAGATGTACAGCAGATACAGTAATACATTTTTATTTACTTTTTTATTTTTTCATTTTTAGATAGAACATACAGGGCTATCCTAAGGGAATACAAAAAAAATATATAGGTGGTGGTGATGGGAATCAAAATATAAGACTGTAGTCTCATTTACTTAGTACTACTTAGGACAGAGGTGCTTAGATCATACTGTTCTCTATGCTATCAGGATTTCTGGATGCAAGCAAAAAGACTCTATCTTAGGTAAAGATTTAGAGGGAAGAGGGCGCCTGGGGTGGCTCAGTTGTTAAGCGTCTGCCTTTGGCTCAGGTCATGGTCTCAGGGTCCTGGGATTGAGCCCCACACTGGGTTCCTTGCTTGGCGGGAAGCCTGCTTTTCCCTCTCCCATTCCCTCTGCTTGTGTTCCCTCTCTCGCTGTGTCTTTCTCTGTCAAATAAATAAATAAAATCCTAAAAAAAATTTTTTAGAGGGAAGATTCACTGGAAAGATATTGGGGCTCAGAGACTCATTGGGAGGCCTAAAACACAGGCTAAGAGAAAGGGTAGGACTCAGGCAGCTCTGTTAAGTCAAGAAGCAAGAAAGCATTATCTTTTAGTGGAAGAATCTGGCCAAGACAGGGCTGTAATAGTAGCGAATAAATCCTATCTCCTTTTCTTTGCCCCAGTTGAGATTCAGAGTCTTGGTTAGAAGCATCCAATGAGGGCACCTGGGTGGCTCAGTTGGTTAAGCGTCTGGCTTCAGCTCGGGTCATGATCCCAGCGTCCTGGGATCTAGCTCTGCAACAGACTCCCCGCTTAGCAGGGAGTCTGCTTCTCCCTCTTTCTCTGTCCCTCCCACACTTGTGCGTGTGTGTGTGCTCTCTCTCAAATAAATACAAATCTTAAAAAAAAAAAGAAAGAAAGCATCCAACGAGCCAAGCGTAGCTCAGAGGCCTTGACTGTCAGGGAATGGAATGAAGATCATGGGGTACTGCCCCCAAACAAGATTACAATGCAGGAAGTTTCCTCCAAGTAGGAAGGGAAGTTGGATGCTAGAAGCCAAGAAAACCCTATAACAAATCCAGCTAAAAGTTATTTCAAAAAGACGTACAGATGACCAACAGACAAATAAAAAAAAATACTCAGTATCACTAATCATCAAGGAAATGCAAATCAAAACCATAATAAGACATCACCTTATACCTGCTAGAAAGGCTAAAATAAAAAAGATGAGAAGTAACAACTGTTGATGAGTATGTGGAGAAAAAGGAACACTTGTGCATTATTGGTGGGAATGTAAATTAGTACAGCCAGTGTGGAAAACAGTACGGAGATTCTTCAAAAAATTAAAATTAGAAACACCATATGATCCAATGATTCCAAAATTGGGTATTTACGCAAAGAAAAGAAAACCACTAATTCAAAAAGATATATGCACCCCTATGCACATATACTGTACCATGTATTTACGACAGCCACAATATGGCAGCAACCTAAGTGTCCATCAAGAGACGAATGGGGGGGTGCCTGCGCAGTTCAGTCAGTTAGGCATTCGACTCTTGATTTTGGCTCGGACCATGATCTCAGGGTCATGGGATCAAGCCCCACGTCAGGACCTGTGCTCAGTGGGGAGTCTGCTTGAGATTCTCTCTCCCTTCCCCTCTGCCCCTCCCCTTGCTCATGGGCACACTCTGTTCCTCTCTAAAATAAATAAATAAATCTTAAAAAAAAAAAAGACAAATGGATAAGGATGTATTATAGATACACAGTGGAATATTATGCAGCCATGAAAAAGAAGAGCTCTGCCATTTGAGACAATATGGATGGACCTACTGGGTATTATGCTAAATAAAGTAAGTCAGACTGAGAAAGACTAATACCGGGGTGCCTGGGTGGCTCAGTGGGTTAAAGCCTCTGCCTTCGGCTCAGGTCATGATCTCAGGGTCCTGGGATCGAGCCCTGCATCGGGCTCCCTGCTCCACGGGTAGCCTGCTTCCTCCTCTCTCTCTGCCTACTTGTAATCTCTCTCTGTCAAATAAATAAATAAAATCTTAAAAAAAAAAAAAAAAAGAAGGGCACCTGGGTGGCTCAGTGGGTTAAAGCCTCTGCTTTCGGCTCAGGTCGTGATCTCAGGGTCCTGGGATTGAGGCCCGCATTGGGCTCCCTGCTCGGCGGGGAGCCTGCTTCCCCCTCTCTCTCTCTGCCTGCCTCTCTGCCTCCTTGTGATCTCTCTCCCTCTGTGAAATAAATAAATAAAATCTTAAAAAAAAAAAAGACTAATACCATATGATTTCACTCTTAAGTGGAACCTAAACAAAAACAAATGAATGAATAAACAAAAAGCAGAATCAGACCTATAAATACAGAGAACAAACTGACAGCTGCCAGCAGGGAGGGGGTTGGGCAAAACGAATGAAGGGGAGTGGGAAATATAGGCTTTCAGTTACGGGATGAATAAGTCACAAGAATAAAAGGCACAGCCTAAGGAACATAGTCAATGATATTAAATCATGATATATGGAGACAGATGGGAGCTGGGTGAACACAGCATAACATATAACCATGTTGAATCACTATGTTGTACATCTGAAACTAATGAGCACAGTGTGTCAACTAGACTCAAATAAAAATAGTGATTTCAGCCCCAAGTAGCCAAAGCAACCCTGACAAAGAAAAACAAAGTTGGAGGCACCAAGGTCCCTAATTTCAAACCATATTAAAAGCTATAGTTATTAAAACAGTGTGATTTTAGCATAAAAACTGATGCATACATCAACGGAACAGAACAGAGAGGCCAGAAATAAACCTATGCATGTGCCATCAGTTAATTTATGACAAAAGAGCCAAGAATATACAATGGGGAAAGGATAGTTTCTTCAGTAGATGGTGTTGGGAAAACTGGCGAGCCACACTGTAAAAGAAACTGGACCACTGGGATGTCTGGGTACTCAGTCGGTTAAGCGGCCTTTGGCTCAGGTCATGAACCTAGGGTTCTGGGATTGAGTCCCACATAAGGCTCTTTGCTCAGCAGGGGGCTTGCTTCTCTCCCTCTGCCTGCTTCTCCCCTGCTTGTGCTCTCTCTCTGACAAATTTAAAAAAATATTCTCTTTAAAAAACAAAACAAAACAAAAGCTGGACCATTGTCTCTCATACTATACACAAAAATTAACTCGAAATGGATTAAAGACTTTTTTTTAAAGATTTTTATTTATTGGACAGAGAGAGACAAAGCAAGAGAGGGAACACAAGCAAGAGGAGTGGGAGAGGGAGAAGCAGGCTTCCCGCCAAGCAGGGAGCCTGTCACAGGGCTTGATCTCAGGACCCTGGGATCAGGGCCTGAGCAGAAGGCAGACGCTTACTGACTGAGTCACCCAAGGCGCTCCTGGATTAAAGACTTTAACATAAGACCTGAAACCATAAAAAAAATTCTAGCACACATAGGCAGTAAGCCCCTCGACAAGTCTTGCTGATGATTTTCTGAACCTGACATCAAAAGCAAAGGCAACAAAAGCCAAAATAAACACATGGGGCCATATCAAACTGAAATCATCTGCACAGCAAAGGAAACTATCAAAAAAATGAAAAGGCAACCAACCGAATAGCAGAAAATATTTGCAAATCATGTATCTGATAAGGGGGTAATATCCAAAATACATATAGAACTCATACAACTTAAGAGCAAAAAAACCCAATCTGATTAAAAAATGGGCAGAAGCTGTGAATAGACATTTTTCCAAAGAAGACATACAGATGGCCGACAGGTACATGAAAAGGTGTTCAATATCATTAATCATCAAGGAAATGGAAATCAAAACCATGATGAAATACCACCTCACACTTGTTCGTTATTATAAAAAAGACAAATAACAAGTGTTGATGAGGATGTGGAGAAAAGGGAACCCCTGTGCACTTTTGGTGGGAATATAAATTGGCACAGTCATTATGGAAAACTGTATGGAGGTTCCTTAAAAACTTAAATAGGGGTGCCTGGGTGGCTCAGTTGGTTAAACATCTGACTCCTCATCTATTCTTAGGGTCGTTAAGTTCAAGCCCACATTGGGCTTCATGCTAGGCACGGAGCCTACTTAAAAAAAAAATTTAGAAACAGAACTATCATACGACCCAGCTTCTGGGTATGTATGTACGTATGTATTTATTTATTTTGAAAGATTTCATTTATTTGACAGAGAGCGAGCACAAGCAGAGAGAGCAGCAGAGGGAGAGGGAAAAGCAGGCTCCCCGCAGAGCAGGGAGCCCGACTCGGCAGTCAATCCCAGGACCCTGGGATTATAACCTGAGCCGAAGGCAGAGGCTCAACCGATTGAGCCACCCAGGCACTCAGCTTCTGGGTATGTAGCTGAAGAAAATGAAAATAGTAACTTGAAAAGATATATGCACCCTTATGCTCACTGCAGCATTATTTACAACAGCCAAGATAGGGTAACAACCTAAGTGTACGTCAATGGATGAAGGGATAAAGAAATGGTGGTGTAGCCATCACTTCCAGCCTCCCTCTAGCTGCCATCTATGTACCTAAATCTCAGCTGGTCTGCCTGAGACCCCATGAACGCCAACCCTACTCCTCTGCTCGGTCCCATTTCAACAAGATGAAAGAAACAATCATGACCAGGAGAATCTCACCAAACTGTAAGCACAAGTGTACAGTGGTAGGAAAGGGACAGCCTGATGAGAGAAAGTGGCTCAGAAAACAGCTACGGCGGATGATAAAAAACTTCAGTTCACCTTAAAGAAGTTAGGGGTAAACAATATCTCTGGTACCGAAGAAATGAATATGTTCACAAACCAAGGAACACTGATTCACTTTAGCAACCCAAAAGTTCAGGCAACCTGGAAAGTGAACACCTTCACTGTTCTAGGACATGCTGAGATGGTAGCTGACAGAAACACTACTGTCTTACACGAATTTGGTGAAGACAGTCTGACTAGTTTAAGAAGACTGACTGAAGCTCTGCCCAAACAATCTATGGCTGCAAAAGCACCACTCTTCCATCGGAGAGGAGGAGAATGATGAAGTTCCAGATCTTGTGGAAAATTTTGATGAAGCTGCCAAGAATGAAACAAACTGAACTGAGTCAACTTCTGAAGATAAAACTTAAAGAAGTTATTGGGAGATGCTATTTTATTTTACTT
This sequence comes from Ailurus styani, assembly GCA_002007465.1. Lineage (NCBI taxonomy): Eukaryota > Metazoa > Chordata > Mammalia > Carnivora > Ailuridae > Ailurus > Ailurus styani. Next base: position 718,401 of record LNAC01000074.1, on the reverse strand, counting down.
TAAAGATTTTACTTATCTGAGAGAGACAGAGAGCACCTAAGCAGGGGGAGCGGCAGAGGAGAAGCAGGCTCCACACTGAGCAGGGAGTCTGATGTGATCCAGGGGATCATGACCTGAGTTGAAGGCAGATGCTTAACCTACTGAGCCACCCAGGAGCCCTAGGAGATGCTATTTTATATTATGACTGCTTTAAAAAATTTTGTTCATGGATCTGATAAATCTAGATCTCTAATATTTTTAAGCCCAAGCCCCTTGGACACTGCAGCTCTCTTCAGTTTTTGCATCTATGCAATTCATTCCTTGCAGCTAATTAAGGTGAAGAAGCCTGGGAATAAACTTTGAAACAAGGTTAATAAAGTTCTTTGCCTAGTTAAAACAAATATTGTGTTGTACATATACATACAGTGAATACTATTCAGCCATAAAAAGATGAAATCTTGCCATTTGCAGTAACATGGATGGTTCTTGAGGGCATTATGCTCAGTGAAAATAAGTCAATAAAAGAAAGACAAATAGCTCATGATTTTTCTTATATGTGGAATCTAAACAACAAAACACACAAAAAAATCCCAAGCTCATAGATATAGGGAACAGATTGGCAGTTGCCAGAGGCAGGGTTAGGGAGTGGGAGAAATGGATGAAAGGGGTATGAAAAAAATAATACTAAAAAATTATAAAATAATTTCAATTAAAGTAAACTTAAAACCCTGTAATAGCAAATTCATCGCCAATTTTAAATTCATACACCCACACCATGCATAACTGACCAATGGTGTTTTTTTTTTTTAAAGATTTTATTTATTTATTTCACAGAGGGAGAGAGATCACAAGGAGGCAGAGAGACAGGCAGAGAGAGAGGGGGAAGCAGGCTCCCCGCCGAGCAGGGAGCCTGATATGGGCCTCGATCCCAGGACCCTGAGATCATGACCTGAGCCGAAAGCAGAGGCTTTAACCCACTGAGCCGCCCAGGCGCCCGACCAATGGTGTTCTAACAGTGAAATGAAAAGTTAGTTTGATGTTATTACATATACTAATGCCATGTAGCATATTAATAAGTTAAAAGAGAAAATGACATAATCATAAAAATAAATGCAACACAGGTCCTAAAGGTCTTTAAAAATATTTTAGAAAGGTTATTTCAAAAACAAAAATTTTTTAAAGAACAACTCATCAAGTTACTAGAGTTTAATATCTATCCTTTAAGAACTTTGTCTCCTCGATTTTAACTCTAATTTCAAGTTACTTTCTGATCTATAATCTATTTTCCACTGCAAACTCATCAGGAATGTTTTATGAACACAGATGAAGCACTCAGACTGCCAGATCAGACACGTGTGTGTGCGTGCGTGTGTGTGTGTGTGTGTGTGTGTGTGTAAAGAGTTTAATCATTCTTTGGTAAATTTAGAACATTAAAATACCAGTAGGCAGAGCTTAGATCCAAGGTATACCCAGAAGGAATTACCGATAATGGCCAGCCTGAGCAGGGAGCCTGGGAAAAAGTTCAGTGTCTTCTTTCCCTTGATTTTTTTTAAATTAATTTTTTTATTTGAGTGTAGTTGACATACAATGTTACATTAGTTTCAGGTGTATAAAGTAGTGACTTGACAAGTTTAAATGTTATGCTATGCTCGGTGTCTTTACAACTAGGACTAAACATTGAACTGGCAAAGGGAAGAGATCTGGAACATATTTCTGAAGCCAATTATTTGAAGGAAGGCATTTTATTTTTTTGGCTGACAAATCACCACTCAGTGGCTCATTAAGCAGTAAACACTGGAAAAGAGCTGCTGCTTCCACAGATTGTGTAAATTGAGGATTAATGTAATTATCAATATCATGCTGAACATCTCCTTGGAAACAGCTAAAAATAGCACTTTCAGGAGAAAGCTGCACTCTCTCCCAGCTGTGCCAAGAGACTAACTTGATTCCAGTACAAAGACTAGGGTTTATCCTGCTGCCGGAACATTCTCTCTCCAAAAGATGGCATGCATACTGTGTAACGTCACTGGAATCCAAAGACAGATTTTGTAGTGAATAAATGTTACTTAGCGTGCTAAATGCCAAGAGCATACACATAAATGAGGGGGCAGTACTGACATTCAGCAGCATTATCAGGTTCAAATCGGTCCTGGTTCTGGTCTATGTGGTTAGGAGCCCTCTCGTGTCTCCACAATGTTTTGTTTTGTTTTTAAGTAATCTCTGTGTCCAATGTGGGACTTGGACTCACAACCCCAGAGATCAAGAGTCGCATGGTCTACTGACTGACCCAGCCAGGCGCCCCTCCAACAATGTCTTTTAACACATTCCAGAGGCCTCACAGAGAATTATCTGCTCTAGAATTATATTTCCATAACAATGGAAACCAAAGAAATTTTACAGGGCTCTTTGACTCAGTACTCCTCCCCATCACTGAAAACTTAGGCAGAAATAGTGGCATTATTCTGCATTATAAATCATCATAAGAGCTGTCAATAAAACCCCAGAGAGAAAATGCTCTTGATGAACAGAGTTTATTTCAAAAGTTACTACCACAACTGCAAACTTTTCAGCCTGGAGTTCAAAATTTAATATAACCTACATCGCTATAGCATTCTGCTTTTGTTTTTGCAAGGCAATTCTGAGATGTAAGCATCAAAGTATTAAACTACCTATTTTACAGGTAAGAAAATCAGGATTCAGAAATCTCTTGGTTTCCGTTTTCCTTTTTTTTTTTTTTACACTACACCAAACTTCTATTCCAATCTACTCAACCTTATCTCTCATTACCACCCAACACAAGTCCGTCCTCTAGGCAATCTGATTTCTTTATGGCCTCTCAACACCCACCACCTTAGCCTTCATTCCTTTTCTTTGTTTATGCATCCCCACCTTGGAATACTCCTGTTTTTCTTCTGTAACTTCTTCCCAACTGCCCAAACCAAATTTTCCTGTTTTCAAAGTCCAGCACAAAGCAGAGACACCTTTCACTTCCTTTCTTGCATGATCTTTCTTTGAACCACTGTACATTAGTACCTCTAATTTGGGGATTCAATTCTATCTCACATTATATATATTTAAAAAAACCTATTTGTGTGTATATATATATATGCAATAATAAAAACACTGCAGAATGTTTGGGATATTACTTAATGCTTAAATGGTTTCTTGGGTATAAAACACTGTGCAGTCCTTAGACCTAAGCAAGAGGGGCCCCCGCCCAGGCCCTCGACTAATTGCACGTTTCCTCCCATGGAGCCCTTTTTTCCTGCCTGAGTCTCCCCAGCTCACTTCCAGGAGCTGTATTAGCCTTTGCCTGGGTCCGTCCTCCTAAGGGTGGACTTTGCTGCAAGTATATATTGTGTTCCATGTGCAATACTTTGTACTATGCCTGCTCCAGCCTTGGAATCAGCCGTTTCTCCAAGGAGTCCTGAATCCTTTTTGTGGGGAATGGTATTTAGAAACCAAGATCTGGATGCTAGTATGTTCCCTGTTACTAGCAAGTCACTGCTTTTAGGCCCTCTCCATAAGAAAGGCAGGAAATACATCTTTAATAAAGAAAAAAACCAAAATTCTCATGAGCCAAAAGAATACATACACATGAAATCTTGTATGTATTTCATACAAGTGAACACCAATGGATTCTTGCTCACCTTTTCCACACTGAAAACCCTGGTTCCAATAATAGCAATATATTTACTCATTTGCTCTATCTTAAAATCAACAAAAAAATTCTGAAATTCCTACACGAGTATCAGTACCTATAATGAACCTATTACGTAAAGTTCAAGATTTCATTGCAGTTCTAACTTTATCCTATTGAGGGTGAACAGCCAAAGTACTGTGTCCAAAGTTATTGGAATTGTCTTCTCTAATCAATTTGATATAGTTATATTAATTTGTTTCTATGTGTAATCCATTTTAAGGCTTAATTTTTTCCTTATCTGTTCTGGTTTAATTTTAATATTTTAATGTGTAAAATACTTACACAGATCAAGACTCAATACTGGGTGGGACTTCTGATATGGCAAAGTGAGGAGGTTACCAAATCCTCTAACCTAAAAGGCAACTAAAAATTGGACAAAATGATTAAAACCAACCATTTCAGTGTCCCAAAAACTGACTAAAAGCTTACAACAAAGTAATACTCATGAAAAATTATTGAACTTTAGGGAACAGCCAAGAAATCTGTGGCTTATTTGCATGGGACTGCTCCCCTTCTTCCTCTGATCATGTAACATCGTGGTTCTAATACAGGAAGGTGGGCCATGAATAACCAGCAGTTCCACTGTTTGAGGAAATCAGTTCCACTGATTTGATTCAAAGTGGGTGCGATAATCCATGTCCAGTGGTGTTGTCAGTAATAAGTAGCAATCTGAGTGGCAAGCAAACAGGGAAGGTCAGAGGTTCTACTAATCTATGGCTGCAGTCCTGGCTGGGCAAACAAGGGACCCATGGACCAGAGAGAAATGTAACCGGTAGATATAAGAGGCAGTCACAGAGATACTTGATAAGCTCTTCAAATATCTCTGATGGGCTGGAGATAGTATGCATGCTTGGGAAGAACAAAGAGGGCCAAAGTTATTCACACACCCCTGTCCTGTCAGGAGCCTGTGTACATGTGCTGCGGAGACACAAGAGAGTCCAGCTGGGGCAGACTTGAAAATTCCCTAAAATTGTAATACATTTTTAAATCCACACACAAATCAGTAGGAAGCCTTATTGGTTTGAGGTGTTTGAACATAATCTCTGACCAGTTATTGGCTGACTACCAAGCTGCGCATAAACAGAAGCAACCCCAAGAACAGACATAAAAATCAAAACAAGGACAAAAATGAAACCCATCTGGGCAGAGCTGTCAGTGGCTACAAACCCCAGGGGAAATAGATTATACAGCTTAAGTTCAGGTAAATTACTAAACAAACAAGTTGACAAAAAAGCAACAAAAATAATGTAAGCGGGGGGTGGTGGTAAGGGGCCCCGAATTCAGAGTTGCTACACTGTAACTTAAAATGTCCAGTTTTAATAAAAAATTTTAGGACATACAAAGAGACAGAAAAGTCTGACCTACAATCAGGAAAAAAGTCAACAGAAACATCTGAACATCCACAGATTTTTGATCTAGCAAAGTCTTGAAAGCACCTATAAGTAAGTATGTTCAAAGAACTATAGGAAATTGTGTTTAAAGACTTAAATGAGAGCATGATGACAATGATTAAAAAAAGAGAAGCATGATAAGGGGACAAAAATTATTTAAAATGAAGAAAAAGTTGAAAAGTCCAAAAACTGAAATGAAAAATTCATAGAAAGCAGATTTGAATTGGCATGAAAAGTAAGGGGAGGGTGGCAGGGGATGGGGTAACTGGGTATGGGCATTAAGGAGGGCATGTGAGTGGCACCTGAGTGGCCCAGTCAGTGTCTGCCTTCGGCTCAGGTTGTGATCCCAGGGTCCTGGGATCGAGTCCCACATGGAGCTCCTTGCTTAGCAGGGAGCCTGCTTCTCCCTTTGCCTGCCACCCACCCCTCCTTGTGCTCTCTCTCTCTGAAAAATAAATAAAATGTTAAAAAAAAAAAAAGAAAAAAGGAGGGCATGTGATATAATGAGCTCTGGGTATTATATAAGACTGATGAATCACTGAACTCTACCCTGAAACTAATAATACATTATATGTTAACTGAATTTATATTAAAATAAAAACTCATGACCCTAAGACTAAGACTTGAGGTGAAATAAAGTTGGACACTTAACTTATTAAGCCACCTAGGTGCCCCTAAATGTGTTTGTTTTCATTAATGATGCCACTATAAACTAAATTAGGTTTTAAATGATAATCTGACAAACATGTAGAAGGTAAGCATTTGGAAAAGGATACAAACTTAGTATGAGTTGATATTAAAGTTTAATTAAATCATTGAGGCAAAGATGGACTTTTAAAAATGGTGCTAGGACAACTTGGTAGTCACTTGGAAAATGATAAAATTAGAATATATTTATATACCTTATACGAAAGTAAATTCCACACAGACTGGGGATCTAAATGTAAAAAGTGAAACCATACAAGTATTGGAAAAGAATATAGGTGAATCCCTCTTTAATCTCAGTGTGAGGAATGGCTTTCTGTGACTAAAAATCCTAGAGAATTTAAAGTGATACAACTTTAATTTTGGTGTAAACTGGAAAAAATGTCAGAAGGTGCTCCTCCATTCCCTTATGAATCACAAAACCACCACCTTCACAATGCTAGCTAGGAATATTCCCTATACTTAAGATCAGTGAATAGAACAGAGACAACTTAGAGCTTTTAAGTGTATAACCCTTCTAACATTAAATGACAAAAATTTGCATTGAATACATTAAAAAAAATTCTCTTAATGATCCTGCAGTGATCATATGTTTAACAAACAACAGGGAGAAAACCAAGAGGTTCATGCCAGCAAGTTAATAACCATATCATAAATCTATCAGCAGCTCTCTGCTTCCCCCTGCGGTTTTGTGAAGTAATTGCTACAAAATAAAACAAGTCAAGCACTGTGGCCAGAGATCGACTATGTAATAAGGGTCAAAGAGAGTGTTAAAAAAACAAAAAACAAACAAAAACAAAAACAAAACCACCACCAACAAAAAAACTACAGACTCGCTAAAGGGCTGGAAAATGGAAGCACATGCAACAAAACTTTGCTCTTATCCAGGTGAGATGAAAAAAAACTACACACTGAAAGGGCTGGGGACAGCAGTCCCTTGTATCATTAAAAAGGAAACAAAAGCTTCAGTTTTGTTTACTTTGAAATAGCATGTGGATGCCTTACACATACAGACACATTTGTTCACTCCACAAGTCACTTTTAGAAACCCTCTAGGGAACCTGGAAGGAAGATCTCTGGCTTTAAGCTGTAGGTAGAACCTGTCCTCTCATTAAGTCCTTTATTTCTCAGGAAAGATGACTGCTTTATGAGGAACTAACCTAGGAAATATTTCCTTCTCAGCTCAGAAAATTCTATTTCCAAAACTCAATTTAATAGACTTTATTTTAGCACTGTTTAAATTCTGCCCAACAAGTCTGTTTTAGACCCCAAGCACAGATGAGGGTAAAAGAAAAACATTCCAATCGTAAACTCTTCTTCTGATGTTAGATGCAGTCAGTATACTGGTTACATTTGTGTTTTGGAAGCTTGGTGGTGTGTCAGTCTGGCTTTCTGTCTCTCAAACAATGGCCACAGTTCCACCTATATCAAAATGACCTGGGGATGCTCATTAACAAAGCAGATTCCTGGCTGCCATTTCACAAGTCTGCGCTATCAGACACATCTCAGGACTTTGCGTGATTAATATATTTCCTGTCATTCTTAGGCACGATAAAATTTGAGAACCACTGATCTACATAAAGTGATCTTCCTTAATAAACACAAGGAACATTGAATGTCACATTAACTGTTTCATCAGCAAACACTCTAAATTATCCTACTAAGGGATACCTGGGTGGCTCAGTCAATTGAGTGTCTGACTCTTGATTTCAGTTCAGGTCATGATCTCAGTCAGGCATGAGATCAAGGCCTGCCTTGGGCTCTGGGCTCAGTAGAGGAGTCTGCTTGTCCCTCTCCTTCTACTCCTCCCCCTGCTCTCTCTCTCTCAAATAAATAAATAAAATCTTAAAAAAAAAAAAACACCCCAAAATAACCTACTAACTTCCAAATGTTTTTGGACTAAACATTATGGAAATACTATTTCCCCTGACTTAAATTCAGGTCAGAAATCTAAGGTCCCTTCCAATTCTTAAGTTCTAGAATTTTATTTGATCACTTGTCAATAGTGTTTATTAAACCCAACACTAAACTCTAAAAAATTAATAAATGTGGCAACCTTAGTTCAAAAGGATGCCCATTAAAAGTGAAATAAAAGGGAAACAAATCAGAAAGTGTTTTCTCATAAGGTTAACAGAATATGCAGGCCACTACCTTTACAGCAACACTGGAAACAATTATGAAAATAATACAAAAAGGTAGCAGAAAGGTGGAAATCAAAAGGATTAAGTACTGTGGGAGTTAGGAAAAATGAGAGGTAGAGAAAGAACTGATAAAGAACTTCTGCTCCAAACCAAAACTTCAATAATGGTTCCCGGTTAAACATAACAGTCCTGAAGGAACGAACAATCCTTTGTGTTTTCAGAGACTAAGGAAAATCTTAAAATCCCAGAACCTTGTGGTCTGAGTACATGTTCACCAAACAACAGACTTTTGTATCCCTTAACTTAAATGTATCTATGTGTGTACATTTTGCAAATGAATACCATGTAAAAACAACTGGCAGGAGGCAGCAAACCTATTAAAATGACTAAATCTGCATTTTGGCTTACAAATAAACTTTATTTACAGCAAGAATTAAATCACTAGAGTCCTAATGAACTCAAAGTCCCTTCGTCTTCTTTGTATTTATAAATGGTATTGCCATCCACCCACCGTAGCTGAAGCCAAGGAATCGTGCTATATACTTTCTCCCCTTGCGTGGAATATTTCCCTCTCAGACTGTCACACATTTAACTCCTTTTTCCCTTCCAGTCTTTGCTGAAATAAAACCTCTCCAGAGAGCCCTTTCCTGACCAATCTAAAGTAGTCCTTCCCATCCTTCCAATCCCACCCCTCGTCACTTCATCTTATCATTTTATTTTTTATTATTCACTTTTTAATATTTCCCAGCTATGAGAAGAGAAATCCTCTTGTCTTGTTTACCACTGTATTCTTTTCTTTTTTTTTTTTTTTTTTAAAGATTTTATTTATTTAATTGACACACAGAGAGAGATCACAAGTAGGCAGAGAGGCAGGCAGAGAGAGGAGGAAGCAGGCTCCCTGCTGAGCAGAGAGCCTGATGTGGGGCTTGATCCCAGGACCCTGGGATAATGACCTGAGCCGAAGGCAGAGGCTTTAACCCTCTGAGCTACCCAGGCGCCCCTACCACTGTATTCTTAAGAGCTTCAAACAATGCCTGACACGTGGAAGAAATACAAATATTTCTGGAGTAAATAAATGAAGGCGATAAACTATAACTTGTAAGATCAATTACTGGCCCTCATGGCAGAGATAATCATACCATTTATTCAACAGCTATTTGATGAAGGAAAATGATGTGCAAGGCCCCAAGTCAGAGGTCCTCCAACTTCAGTGAGCATATAAGAATTAACAGGGAGGGCATCGGGTGGCTCAGTCAGTTAAGCGTCTGCCTTCAGCTCAGGTCATGATTCTGGAGTCCCTGAATCGAGGCCCACCCTGGGCTCCCTGCTCAGCGGGGAATCTCCTCCTTCTGCTCCTCACCCCACTCGAACTCTCTTTCTCTCAAATAAATAAAATCTTTTTTTTTTTAAAGATTTTATTTATTTATTTCACAGCGGGAGAGAGATCACAAGGAGGCAGAGAGGCAGGCAGAGAGAGAGGGGGAAGCAGGCTCCCTGCTGAGTGGAGAGCCTGATGCGGGCCTCAATCCCAGGACCCTGAGATCATGACCTGAGCCGAAAGCAGAGGCTTTAACCCACTGGGCCACCCAGGCGCCCTCAAATAAATAAAATCTTAAGAAACAAAAATTACCTAGGGAATATACACATGCGTATAAACTCCACTGTGACAAGTAGTCCATAAAAGGTGATTCTACTACAGAATCAACAGAACCATAATCTAGTATGTTCCACAGGTCCCCACACTATAAAGCATCTTTGCAGCTAATATTATAGCAACAATTCTCGTATGCTACCAGATTTTTCTGTGCTACCTCTATTTCAACCAGGCCTTTGAGAATCACTCATTTGCTCCGCAGATCTAGTACATCTCAAATGTTTGCTGAAATCCCATTCCTCTGGGTAGTCATGTCGATATTTAAATCTTCACAAAAGGTTAAGATACACACACATATACACAGTGCTTAAAGAGATTTTGCCTGCTTCTAAAAATCTTTACTGCCAGGCAACCCTCTCGGGTCCCCTCCCTCTTTGGGAGCTTTGTACTATTATCACTCAATAAACAGCTTTGCTACATGCCAAAAAAACTCCAAAAGACAAAAAACCCCAAAAAACTTCACTGCTTTCCTCCTCCATTACTCTTGTTTTTGTTTTTGCCCCTCCCCTCCCCCTGTCCATTACTCTTGATTTATGAGTTCTGCTGAGAACTGGAACTCTTCTTGAGCCCGGATTATCTTCTCAGCACAGGGAAAGTCAAGTCAGCTTGAATAACAGGCTTTAGCTACTGATACTTGATTTCTGCCTGAAGAGAAACATTTACCAATACACAGATCCTATAATAACATTTCTTTCTGAATCCTGAAAGGTCAGCTTTATATGCTGCTTGGTAAAAAGTCCACGCTGGTGGTAAAGAATCAATTTTTATTTAATTATATTCTTAAAATGGAGTAACTTGTGTTGCTGTTTATTTAATGCATGGTCAATATAAAAAAAAGTGGGGAATGAGAAAAATAGGTGAAGGGGACTAAGAGGTAAAACTTCCAGTTATTAAATAAGTCATGGGGATAAAAAGTACAGCATAGGGAATAGTCAATAATAGTAGCTTTGTATGTTGACAGTAAGCATTATCATAAGAAATGAGTAATATATATTGTCAAATGACTATATTGAACATCTGAAACTAATACAAGACTGTATGTCAACTATACGTCAAAATCTGTATTACATATAAATAAAAATTTCTCAATAATCACATCCCGTATCAGTCCAAACTTTTCTGTATGAACATATTTTCACATAGGTTTTTAACTTAAAAGGAAACATCACTGACTATAATCTGCTGTAAAGGGAAAACACATCTTGTGTGTCTCCTCTACTGTCAAAACTCACACGGAACACTTCTGTGACCAGATGTGTGGGACTTTCCCCCACACCCAGCAACTCCAACTCTACTGCAGACACCGGCTGCTGTCCTGCAACTTAACTCAATCTGGACACGATCCACCTGAAGACAGCGTCAGATCCTACAAATTAAAGGCTCGGTGCCACAAGACTGGCCCCAACCCCACCCTACTACTTCAGATGCTAACTCCAAGTCCAGGTTGTCACCTCTGCTTCTGACCCATGGGCTATAAACTGGAAGTTCCCATGACCTCTTCTTCAGATGCAATTAAATTGCTAAAGAGGCTCACAAAACTCAGGAAAACAGTTTACTTACTAGATTACTAGTTTATTTGAAATACTGTAACTCTGGGAATAGACAGCGAGAAGAGTTGGATAGGACAAGGTACGTGGGAAGGGGCACTGAGCTTCCATGCCCTCTAGGTGTGTCACCCTCCTTGCACCTCCACATGTTCACTCAATGTGGCAGCTCTCTGAACCCTTCTTTTGGGTTTTTAATGTAGGTTTCAGTACATAAGCATGACTGGGCAAATCACTGGTCACAAGTGATTAATTCAACCTCCAGCCCCTGTCCCTTCCCCAGAGGTGGGGGCGGGGTAGGGTGGCACTGAAAGCTCTAAACTCTGAAAACCAGACCTCATCTTTAGGGGCTTTCCAAAAATCACCTCGTGTGGGGTTGAAAGGGACTTACAAATAACAAACTACACTTCTATCTCTTATTAGGCAATTCCAAGGGTTTTAGGACCTCTGTGCCAGGAACTGACAAAAACCAAATACTAATCTCTTATTATAAGCCATATTATCACATCTGTTTAATTCGTTTAACATCACGGGCATTTTTTTCCATGTCAATATTGAGATTTATCTTTCTTTTTAATGAGCGCATAATATGCTACTGCGTAAAAATGGCAAAAATGTTTAAAGTAGGGGCACCTGGGTGGCTCAGTCATTAAGAGTCTGCCTTCGGCTCGGGTCATGATCCCAGGGTCCTGGATCGAGCCCCGCATCGGGCTCCCTGCTCAGTGGGAAGCCTGCTTCTCCTTCTCCCACTCCCCCACTGGTGTTCCCTCTCTCACTGTGTCTCTCTCTGTCAAATAAATAAATAAAATCTTAAAAAAAAATGTTTAAAGTAATACCGTCTGTTGAACATTATTTTTAATGTTCAAAATTATGGATGCTGCAACACATCTTTATATATACATCTGTACACATCTCTAGTAACTTCCTTAAAATAAATGACTAAAGAGAATCAGAGGTTTAGCTGTGCTGTCCAATGTGGTATGCACTAGCCATATGTGTCTATTTAAATGAACTGAAATAAAAAATTTTAAAATTCAATTCCTCAGCTCTACTTGATCCCAAGACCCTGAGATCATGACCTGAGCTGAAGGCAGAGGCTAAACCCACTGAGCCACCCAGGCGCCCCTCAATTTTGTCTATTTTAAAAGAATCAAAGGTATCTTGTTTCAGACGACCTAGAAAACCAAAACATGTGCAGTGAAGAGACATTTCTTATCTGTTTGCTGGTTTCCTAAAAATTTCATAAATATATTTATCAAAACAGCATAAAAATACCTCATAGAATAGAACCACGATTAGGTAAAGGCAGACTGTACTCTCAGCGGTTGTTTCTTTAGTGGAGTTCATATAACAATGGCTAATACCACAGCACATTGTTTCTATGAGATACTGTTACTGTTATAAATTTTCAAATTAAGCTACGAAAACATAGGTTGATATACAAATATAAAATGTTTATATTTGAAATGTGATTTACACAAACGTTTGGAAGATAAAAAACCAACCTATCAGGAATCAGAACAGTGGGTCCCTGGGTTGGTAGAGGTAGAAGCATGGAATGAGTGGTGAAGCACACGAAGGGAGGTTCTGGAATGATGGAGATGTTCTGGATCCTGATAAGGGTGAGTTACACAGTGCATATAGCAGTCAAGACTCCATGAACTGTACACAGAACTTGAACAGTTTCACTATATGTAAGTTATACGTTAATTTTTAAAAGAAAAAAGTTTAGGGCGCCTGGGTGGCTCAGTGGGTTAAAGCCTCTGCCTTCGGCTCAGGTCATGATCTCAGGGTCCTGGGATCGAGGCCCGCATCGGGCTCCCTGCTCAACGAGGAGCCTGCTTCCCCCCCCCTCTCTCTGCCTGTCTCTCTGCCTCCTTGTGATCTCTCTCCCTCTGTGAAATAAATAAATAAAAAATCTTAAAAAAAAAAAAGTTTAAAAGGCATTGTGCTATTTAGAATATTCAATTTATAGGCAATAAAATCATTTTAAATATTTATAGAAGTTAAAATATGATTCCTGGCCAGGAGTCACAAAGTTTTTACTAAATTGGGGAATGGGAAACAGAGCCAAACCACACAACTGTCAAACCAATGGCACTGTAGAAAATTCAGTATCAGGGCAAAATATATTATTAAAAAATACAAATATTAAGTATCAGAAAAACAAGCTAACATTTTAACATAGACATTTAATCAATGTTTCTAAAAAGCCTGCACCAGTGAAATGAAAGTTGAACCAAACACTCACTTTCTGGAAAACCATTTCCCTAATTATTGAACAGTATATGATTTAATTTTCTGAGCCATTTCTGCTGAGGTAGTTTATGAAACTGGCTCATTTTTGCCTTTTATTCTTCTCTGGTGGCACACATTAGCACAAAAGCTAATACATGCATGTTAAAACTAGTAGACTTGAGAATGAAAAATGCCTAAGGAGAGACAAGATGCTCCTCTCCATGTCACATTGCCTCCCCACTCTCACTGTTACAATGCACTTTAGTATCCTGGCCCATTACACAAATAGCATAACCTGTTTAGTGAGTGAGTTCTTCAGAAGCCTAAACTACAAATCTCATTCAAGTTCTTTGCAGACAAGCACAAGTATTATGGTAACTCTTCAGATGACCTTGCTTATGAAATGAAAAGGAAGGATATGTGGGGGGATACCAAGACTTCTGTCTCCAAAACTGAAGGCTTGCCCAGTTAAGGATGTGGCCCAGGGGCCAAGAAGCAGGGAAGTGTACATTTTATTAGTGTGCCTGCTTTGTAGAAAGACAGCTATTTTTGCTATTAAATTCTACATTATACTTTAGAATCAAACAGATCTGGGTTTGAGAATCAGTTCTGCCATTTATTAGATGTGTGATCTTGGGCAAGTTACTAAGTTTTGTTCTCTAGTGGGGAATGCTAAGAGTATGTCTCATGGCTGTGTTGTGAAGATTACATGAAAACACAAATAATTTTTTAAGCTCAGTGGCTGGCACTCTATAGGTGCTTAACAACAATAACTAATACCACACACAATTCTGTTCCTCAAAATGTTATGTAAATAATACAGGCCTCAGTCATCGCCCTCTGTAACCAAACTACCACTAGGATATTCAGGTAGTCATTTATTCCTATCAAAGAATTAACACAAATAGGCAGCATACCATAATTCTAAAGTCTGACCAAAAAATGTCCCTTACAGGAATTTCAGCCTGTAATGGTTCGGTCAACCATCAGTAAAGTCATTGTTTTTTTTGTTGTTGTTGTTTTGTTTTAAGGGGTAAGGGTGCAGGGAGGGATGGAGAGAGGGAGAATCTTAAACAGGTTCCATGCCCAGTTTGGAGCCTGAGGCAGGGCTTGATCTCACGATCCTGAGATCATGACCTGAGCCAAAATCAAGAGTCAGACGCTTAAATACTGAGCCACCCAGGCGCCCCAACAGTCATTTTTTTTTTTTAAGCTAAAAGGTATATATGGGTGTTAGAAAACAAAATTATGTAAGACAGACATAAGAACTCGAAGTTGACCCCCCCCCCGCAAAAAGGAAATATTTGCTAAGCAGAGGTTGAATGTTTCCCTGCCATGCTACTGATTTATCTCAGTTTCCATTACTACTGAAGTGAAAGGGACACAGATGGGCATGTAACTCTTTACCACAGATAACCCAATCTATGATACTGTAGCAGCCACATTTATTCAATTTAAAAAGCAATTTATGTGGCAGACCGTGCACAATAAATATTTACCTGTTTCTCCTCATCTGGCATGTTTTTTTCCAGTTCTATTAGGTATTCTTCATCAAGTTCAGAGGAATTCACATTATCATCAGGTTTGTTCTCAACCTTGTCCGCTCCTGGCTCCTCCTTCTCAAATGAGGCACTAAGGTCGTGAAAACACTCCTCTTCTCCCTGGTCTTCCTGGGAATGAGATTCAACATCCTTAAGCAGCTGGCTCTGGAGATGGTGATCTTTGGGATTGGAAACCGGAGGGCTAGCACACTCTGCTTCCTGAGGATCTGTAACTTTCAAACCATTGAAAAGATCCTCTGGAGCCCCACAGTTTTCTGACTTCTCCCCCATGCTGTATCAGTGAGGGAGGTGAAGCTGAAGCTCTGGAAAAAGAGAAAATATGTTAGGTAATGGTGCTTATACAGATACCCACCACTTTCCAAAAGTCCACCTTATCCCACTTGGCTTTTAACAGAGACCTAACGTTAGCATGGTAACAGTTTTCATAAAAGTGAAAATCCCCTTCAGATGTCTTTCAATTAGTAAAATCAGGTAAATATTAATGTAGGTTTTTCATAAAAGCTAAGTAGTATAACTCCACCTTTTGGAAAGGGGGGATGCATGTGGATAATCTTTGCTTTAGGCCATTTCAGCTTAGGAAAGGCTTGACAGGGATGCTCAACTTTCAGATAGCAGGGGATACCTGTATTAAAAAAAAAATCCTAGGGCGCCTGGGTGGCTCAGTGGGTTAAAGCCTCTGCCTTCGGCTCAGGTCATGATCTCAGGGTCCTGGGATCGAGGCCCGCATCGGGCTCCCTGCTCAGCGGGGAGCCTGCTTCCCCCTCTCTCTCTCTGCCTGCCTCTCTGCCTCCTTGTGATCTCTCTCCCTCTGTGAAATAAATTAATAAAATCTTAAAAAAAAATCCTACCTATTACACATAAACAAACTTCTGCATCAAAACCCAAAACACACCCTAACTTCCTTTCACTGAAATTCATTATTAAAAAGTTGGTTATCATAAGCCCATAAATAATGCCAAACATTTTACTGACTCCCCTTTCAGAATTTCACATAAGCAAAAAGAGACGGGTTTTAATGTGGCTCTTCCTCTTTCCACCGCTCCAATTTTGTCGAGGTAGCAAAAAACAGGATAAGCTAAAACAATGGCAAGAAAAATGAAATGGCCCTAATCTTTATTAGGAATTAACGGTCAGGTCGTAAATAAAAAAATGCGGGCCTGCCTTTTCAGTGACACCATGTGAAGCTCAAGCGTAAGTTTCCGATGGAGCTCAGAACGCAATCGATACCAAAACAATGATCATCAACTTCACCCAAGTGTGTGCTGTAGAACCAACGCGGGTTATAGTAGAAGGGGAATCCCGGCGCAGCTGATCCTAGTCAGGATCTCCGTGGGGGTCCGACTCAGGGACTAAAAGACTGGTTCTCAACCCTGGCTAGACAACATAATACTTGGGGACTCTCTGGCAAGTACTGCTGCCCAGATCTTATTGTCTACAGATTGTGATTTATTGGTTTGGCCTAGGCCCAGAACACCTGTACTGTTAAAAAGACATCACAGGTGATTTTAATGTACAGCCAATTGAAAACCACGGCTACAGAAGCTGAGTCAGACCGTCAGCAGCCCCGCCCCCTCGCCCCTCCGGTCGCAGCAAAATCACGCCGACGACCCCTTGTGTCGCGACAAGGGCCCGAATTCGTCCCAGCTCGTCCCAAGAAAACTTCAAACAGCAAAATCTTAACACTAAGATTTCGCCTCCACAGCAATGTTTTGTTTCTCCCTGCCCCCAGGTGTAGTGGAAGACCGCGAGTTTGAGGCCCCAGGGTTACGGAGGGGCCACCCTACGTTTCCCAACAGTTCGTACTCCAGCTGAGTCCCTCACAGCCGAAGCCGACAGTCCCACGTAGCTACTCACAGTTCCCCAGCGCCTCTCGTCCTCACCTTCCCAGTCTCCGGGATCTTCTATTTCCGCTCAGTCAAGAGCACTTCCCTCGGCACCAACCAATGGCGTCGCCGTTGCCAAAGCATTCTGGGAAATGTAGTGGCACTCTCCCGGAGAGGGCGCGTCGCGGTCGCGTTGTGTGACGCCATTGTACGGAATGAAATGCGAGTGACTGTTGTCATCTTGGGTTACGGCGAGAGTCCGCATTACTCAGCATAGAAGAAAAAGAGACTGTCTCCATGCTGTTCGCTTTTACTCCTTTACTCTGGCCTCTTATGCTAACAATGTATAGAGGAATCCTGAAGCATAAACCTTGTCCAAAACAGTTTTGTCTCTAATGGTTCTCAAAGTGTGCCTTTCCAGAGACCCATTCCTAGATCAAAACAGTTTTCATCATAATACTTACTTGCCTTTCCCACATCCCTTTCATGAACATAGTGTTTTCCAGAGGCCGTGTCATGTGATCGCGCAATGTATTATGTAGAAGGAGCTATGAGAATCCAGCTGTCTTCTATTAAGCCAGATGTTTGCATCAATATAAAACAATGCCACTCCTCTCACTACTCGGATTTTTTGTTTTGGAAAATATAGTGATTTATAAAAAGATTATGTTGGCATATCATAGGTATATTGTTATCTTAAATTAATAAATATTAAATATTTTTCAGCTCTAACGTCTAATACAATGACTATTGATAAGTATAACCCACACAAACAAATGCTTTTTGTGGTCTTCACTAATATTAAGAGAGTTAAGGGATCCTGGAACCAAAAGCCAACTGTTGCTCAATGCGTTCATTGAAGAAATGTTTATTGAATCTTTATTAAACTCCATTAGATTCCCATGCTGGGAATATAGAACTGAAATATCAGTTAAGGTAGCCAGATAGGTAATCAGCAATAATAGCAGAATAGTTTTCTGTAATTCACAGAACCTATTGTAGAGATAGCGGGGGGGGGCTTTTTTCAGGAATTTATTTTTGAATTTATGTCTAATGAGGTTATGCACAGCCTTGCATTTTTTTGTAAGTCAAAAGCTTTAATATACAAAAAACATTAAAAATATATCAGAATTTTAGGGCGCCTGGGTGGCTCAGTGGGTTAAAGCCTCTGCTTTTGGCTCAGGTCATGATCTCAGCTTCCTGGGATCGAGGCCCGCATCAGGCTCTCTGCTTAGCAGGGAGCCTGCTTCCTCCTCTCCTTGTCTCTCTGCCTGCCTCTCTGCCTACTTGTAATCTCTCTCTCTGTGTCAAATAAATAAATAAAAATCTTAAAATATATATATATATCAGAATTTTGGAAACTTAATATTTAGAATTTTAAAAATATGGCAGGAACTTAAAAACTCTTCAATAGTTAGGCTTCTTATGACTTTTAAGAAGTCTGGTTAGGTATAAAATAAATAAGTCACAGAGATGAAAAGTACAGCATAGGCAATATAGCTAATAATATTGTAATAATTTTGTATTTTGTATCCGTGACAGATAGTGGCTACAGTTCACATGGTGAGCACTGAGTAATGTACAGAATTGTCAAATCACTATGTTGTACACCTGAAACTAATAGAACATTGTATATCAACTATACTTCAATAATAATAAAAAATAAGTCCTATTAATTAAATTCTGGTACAATGGAAAGGCTATGAATTTTGGAGTAGAATTAATAAGTAAATAAATAAAATAAACTTGAGTTACAATATCAGCTTTTTTACTTTACTAGCTGTCCAACTTTAAATGATAATTCTAGTAACTAACACTTATTGATTATGTGTTTATTAGGTGTCACATGCTGTGAAAATGCTTTATGTGGATTATTTGATTATTTGAATTCTAATTCTGGCTCTGCCACTTGACTAGCTGTGTGACTTTGATGTGAATTACTTAATGCTTCTAAACTTTGATATATAAATTTGTCCCATATGTAAAAATTGGGTTAGGTAACAAAGGTACCTTCCCCTTAAGTTTGGGAGAAAGAAATGATATAATCTAGAAGACAAGGTGCATGGGGCTTGACACATAGTGTTTAATGAATGTTAGAGACAATAATAATATGTGACAGGCCTTGTGACAGTAGCTGGTTACAGGAAACCTAATAAGGCACTTCCCTTTCCCTCCCCATTCCGGGGAGCTCACTGCCTATTGGGGGAGGGGGAGATTGGGGATAAGATAAAAGCACCATTGAGCTGGAAGGAAGAAGCAATCCACACACTCTCTCTTTTTTTAAACCATGAAAAGCCAACGTCCAATTGGCCCAGTTTGGTAAGTCTTCACTAGTAAGATATTTGAGTTATGCTGTGGGAAGAGTAATAGTTCATTAAGAGGAAAAAAACCAGGGAAGGTTGAGGGACATCATAAAAATCTCAGGAATATTTTTGGGAAGGATACATAGTTGGGTGTTGCTGAAGTATAGGAGCACAAAACAAGAAACAAATTTTTATAAATGGAAGTCCACCCATCAGATCCTGGAAACATGGAAATTTTGTTTTAGTGCTCATAGTCACTATGTAAAAGGAAAAGAAATGTTTTTCATCTAGAGGGCTGTTCTGCTGTTATTTTCCCAGGGCAGAGACCATGTCTGTCTTGTTTACAGTTGTAAGGGGTCAGTGAACATCCTGTTATCACATGGGTGAGTGATTCTCTTTCAGGAATTTATGGCCAAAACACTGGGTAACTCGGGGCTCTGATGAGTTGTATAAAAAGATTCTGAGACTTCTGGAATCATCTTATAGGATTATTGTAAGAATTGAATGTTGTCATGTCTTATCTAAAACACAAGTGGAGTGCTCAAGATAGAAAAAAATACGTTAATATTAACAGCCCTTAGTATGGATGGTAAGTTCTCAATAAACATTTGTGGTCATTATATTATTATAATTAATGAAGTTCTCACAGTATTACCAATATTATGATCAATTACTAATAGTACTGGTAATTTGCTTAATGGTGCTACTCATGATAATCAATATTAATAGTGATAATATTTGTGAAGTTTTTATTTACACCCCCCAGAAAAAGGACTGAGCCCCTAAGTATGTTGAAAGAATGGAAGCTGCACATGAATAAATGAATGATGAATGAATGCTAGGCATCATACAAGACCTTTGTGCGTATAGCAGTGAATCAGGAGAATAGCAAAGGAAACATTTTCTCTTTGCTTTTCTTTCTGGAGCAGCTGGGTTAATTCTTAGTGGCATGGGATGATACAAGAGAAGGAGTCTTATACACACTGGCACAATAGAATTACTGTCCAGTATATTGGTTAAGAATATGGGCTCTAGGGCGCCTGGGTGGCTCAGTGGGTTAAAGCCTCTGCTTTCGGCTCAGGTCATGATCTCAGGGTCCTGGGATGGAGGCCCGCATCGGGCTCTCTGCTCAGCAGGGAGCCTGCTTCCTCCTCTCCCTCTCTCTCTGCCTGCCTCTCTGCCTACTTGTAATCTCTCTCTCTCTGTGTCAAATAAATAAAATCTTTAAAAAAAAAAAGAATATGGGCTCTGGTGAGTGCTGTGAAAGATGTAAGCCTGATGATTCACAGACCTGTACCCCTTGGGCAAAGAATAAAAATAAAATAAAATAAAAAAAAGAATATGGGCTCTGGAGTCCAACTTCCTTGGTCTGAATCCCTGCTCTGCCTCTTAGCAGCTGTGTGATCTGATCTTGGACAAGTCACTGAACCTTGATATCCACCTCATAAGATTTCATGAAGCTTATTTTTTTATTTTAAAGAGTTTATTTACTTATTTGAGAGAGAGAGAGAGAGAGAGAGAGAGAATGATCGGAGGGGCAGAGGGAGAGGGAGAAACAGACTGCTGAGCAGGAGCCCTACATGGGGCTTGATCTGGGGACCCCCAGATCATGACTGAGCTGAAGACAGACGCTTAACTGACTGAGCCACCCAGGCGCCCTGGTTTCATGAAGCTTAAATGAAATAATGAACCTAAAGCACTTCCTACAGACCCTCACACAAACTTTAACATACAATAAATTGCTTTGTGGAGAATCTGCAGGCAGAGATGGAAATCACTCCTGCCTCCCCCGGTGACTTCTGTATACATTGTGCTAAACTTTTGGAAAGTTCTGTGCATCTACCCTCCCTGGAGCTAGAGATTTAAAACTATACTAGACTGACTCAGTCTTTTCTGTGCCCAAAATGGATATACTCATACCATGGGGCTTACTGAGTCCAGCTTTGAAGATAAAGCTTTACGCTCTGGGATCCTCTAAGTCCTGAACTCTATTCTCTACATTACCCCAGAGTTGGGGTGCATGAACTTGCCAAAGCAAGGTCCAACATCCAGGATTAGCCAGGGATGCCAAAAGAATTCCTTGAGGATGAGAGGTATTATATAAAATACAGGAGTAAGATGTGGATCCTGTATTTGTATAGTGTTTCCAAAAAATGCTGTTGCTTTTTATTTTTTCCTAGTTCCAATCTTCAAATAGAGATTTCTGATTGGAAACATAATCAAGAGCTAACATTCTGTGCATTTAAATTCCTAGGTTTCTGTTTTCCCTTAGATGAGG
Source organism: Ailurus styani (assembly GCA_002007465.1). Lineage (NCBI taxonomy): Eukaryota > Metazoa > Chordata > Mammalia > Carnivora > Ailuridae > Ailurus > Ailurus styani. Next base: position 697,080 of record LNAC01000074.1, on the reverse strand, counting down.
ACGTCCAACAGCAATACAGTGTGAGTCACATATGTAACTTTCTATTTTCTAGTAGCAGCATTAAAAACAGTAAAAGAAGGGAAATTAATTTAAACAATAATTTCTTTAACCCAATGTGTCTAAATTATTCTCATTTGAACATGTAACCAATAGAAATATTAAGAGAATATATTCTGTTTTTCATACTAAGTCTTTAGGATCATGTGAATATTTTACTGTCATAGCACATCACAATATGGACATTAGGCTTTCATTGAAAATACTTGAATCTGTACTCAGATTTCATAAAATGTACAGTTACGTAGATTCAGAAATCCAAGTTTTCTCAAATATACTTCCCAATGAATGAATCAAATATTAATCTTTAAATTTTATTAAAATTAAGTAAAATGAGAAATTTAAGTCCATGGTTGTACAAGCCACATTTCAATTGCTCACTAGCCACATGAAGCTAGGGTCTACTATATTAGGATATCACAATATCAGCTAACTAATATTCATAGAGAACTTATATGTGTCAGGGGCTGTGCTCATTATTTTACATTTGTAATTATAGGTAATCCTTACAATGACCCTGGCCTCCTTCACTGTTGTTTCTTATAATCCCTTCACCATGCAGTAACCAGACTGATCTTCAAAAAGATGAATCCTGGGGTTCTTGGGTGGCTCAGTCAGTTGAGAGTTGAACTCTTGATTTTAGCACAGGTCATGATCTCTTAGCCCAGTATCAGGCTCTGTACTGAGCATGGAGCCTGATTCACATTCTCTCTCTCCCTGTACTCCTCCCTGCCTGTTCGGGCTCTCTCTCTCTCAAAACAAACAAACAAACAAACAAACAAACAAACAAACATGAATCCTGTACAAGTCTTAACTGCTTGCATTGACTTCCCACTCTGATTAGAATAAAATCCAAAATTCCTTATCATGATTCATAAGGCTCATGAAATCTGGTCTCCATTCACCTCTCTGACCTTATCTTGCGTCGCTTTCCCTTTTGGGTACTATACTACTTTCTGTTTTTTGACCTGAACAGAATCAAGGAACAGTATTTAACTCACAACAGTATTTGCCCCATCTCCAAACCTTTGTACTCAATATTCCCTCTGCCTGAAGACATTAAAAGCCCTTCCCGTGGTTTGCTCATTTTCCTTCTTCAGGTCTTGCCTCAATATCACTTAAGTAGCTCACTCTATTACATCACCCCGTATATCTTCTTTATATCATTTATCATGTCTGTTACAATCTTGAGTATTTACTTACTCCAGCATTATAACTCCCTTTACTAGGCTGTCAGAACTACAAGAGATTTGGCTGTCTTTTTGGCTGTGAAATTCCTAGAGCCTAGCACAGTGCCTGGCACTCATTAGGCAATCAAATATTGTATAAATGGATGCCATTTGGTTGTTATTATTATTACAAATAAGACTGAGGCTCAGAGAGGTTAAAAGTTTGCCCCAAGGTCACCCAGCTAACAGAACAGAACAAGAACAGAAAGCTGGATCTAACCACAAAGTCTATGTTTTTCTAAAGAACAAAAGGGGTGAGCAGATAGAATAAGCTTCACCACAAAAAGGAGTGATTTTGAAGGTGATTTATATCTATAAAAATACATGTGGGTATATACTTGGCAGGAAAACTCAGTAGTTTTTTAGTGTCAAGCAAGTGGCTCAGAGCCTGGCTAAAGATGAGGCCATTAGTACTTGTGATGGATGGGTGAAGGTCCCATATAAAATGGAGACTGACTGTCTTGGAGTGAGTCATCCAGAAAAGTGCCAAGGCAAGCATCCTGCAGCCACTGGCCTGACTGCCCCCCCCCACTTTGCCCTCAGCCTTGGTCATTTGGACCAAGAGAGGGAATCTGTGCCCCAACCACAAATGGAATGACTGACCTCGCACATTTTTTCTCTTGGGACTCATCAGCTGGACCAAACAATTTTTTTCTGAGTTAGGAACCATACTTTCAAACCTCATTGTGCTATATTAAATTTCAGTGTCCACCTTAAAGCATAAATCACTGTATTCATGATGTACAAACCTTTCCAAGTTCAGAGGGCCGATTTTGATCTATCAGGTAGCAAGGACAGGAGTCAGAAGGAAGAAGGGGATGTTTGTTGAATGCCAACTGAGTGTCAAGCACTGTGCTGAACATTTTCATCTGTCATTCCCCTCATTGAATCCTCCCAGCCTCCCTTTGAAGGGGGAAAGAAACCTTTTCACTACAGAAAGGAGACCGGTTCCTTTGTCAGCCTCTGTTAGGTCAAGGCAGAGACCATGGATATTTGGACAGCTAAGTGAAGGACAAATTCCTCAGCAAGAAGCTCGATCCTGGGGTTCAGATCTCAGCTTGTAGGCCCCTGCTCTGGGGCCTCGAATTTTAAAGAGGATGCCTCTAACCTCACCTACCACTTCAGTTATTCTCTCACAGTACTCCGTTTCACAAATCATAACATGTTAAAAAATTATTTTCAATTATTTACTTACCTCTTATGTGTTTTTCCCCTTTTCTCTAGAGAGAAAGTATAGCATAGTTTTAGAGCAGAAGTTCGCAAACTTTTCCCGTAAATGGCCAAGTAGTAAATATGTTAGACTCTCTGGGTCATACAGTCTCTGCTGGATTGCTCTTGTCACATAAAAGCTGCCATAGACACCATGTAAATGAATGAGAATGTCTGTGTTCCAAAAAAACTTTACTTACAAAAGCAGACATTGGGATGCACTTGGCTAGAGGGCTGTAGTTTGCCAACCTGTGTTTTAGAACACAGATGGTAGCATCACACTGGGCAAGACTGAATAACAACTCAGCCCCTGACTAGCTCCTTAACCTCCATAAGGTTCTGATTCCCTATCTGTAACGTGGGGATAGTAATAGTATTTTCATTCTAGGGTGATTGGGAAGCATATATAAATTAACATATGTAAAGTACTTAGAACAGAGCCCATCTTTAAGAATGTCTGATGTTATCAACATTAGACTTTATGTCACAAGGGCAAGGGCCAAAAAGTAGGCAGCTAGGAAACACGTGTCAAGAAGTGAACGAATGAATGACATCCTATTAGCCTCATGATGAAAAAAACAGAGTTTACTCTCTGTTGATTTTCTTTTGGTAGAAAATAGGTTTTTCTTTTCCTTTTTTAGTAGCCTAAACATTTTCCCCAAGTCTAACTTTTAACTAGGTTCTCTACATAGTTCAGACCCCAGTATCAAACTAAAATTCTCTCAAAGCCAGAAGAAAAGGCAGCTTCCCTTACGAAAACTGAGTATTTTCCCCACCAAAAACACCCCAGACTATGTATTTCCATACATCCTTGGGAAAATTGATCCACGTACCAGCTTGTTTAGGAAGCATCTTTTTTGCCAAGTACCTTGTGTTTTTGAGTTCAAGACTGTGACAGCACTCAGTACTTCCCCAAACATAACTTGAGGTCCTTTCTAAGATATAATTTAACAAATAAGATATTTGTAGATCTTTACTCTGCTATTTAAAACATTAATTATGGTCACCTTGGAAGGCTTCTCGGATGAATAAATAGGTAATAAGTGTTCACAGATATTTTAAAGCCACAGGTTTCCTTAGAAAGGAAACCAACTTTCCCAACTTCCCTGTTATTTGTCTAATAGTGTTCAGAGATGGCAAAAGAAATGACTGGTTGATCCATGACTTTTTTTTTAAACCATGGTATGTTGGCTCAAATCTTTCAAAAGAGTCTAAGATAATTACAGCTATATGACCCATTGGTGAAATCTCATTTTGTCTCCTTGTGGTCTTAAGTGGCTTCAATCAAGTGCACTTAAGGTGCATTTCCCCCGCTATTATTGAATTTTATACTAGCTCAATCCCAATCTGGCACTAGAAAATTTATGGCCCGAGCAGGACACTTATCCAGAAGTGATAGAAAAACATCAGCATCTCTGGAAAATAGGTCTAAAGTTGAATAATATAATACTCAGCATTTATTTAGCATTTCAGAAGGTGACCCTGTGTCTTGAACATGCATAAGCTTTGTATTTGAGTGTGCCTACTATAATTACTTCTGTTCTCCTAGGCAAAGCATGTATTATTCCCATTCTACAGAAGACAAGACTGAGGGGATTTGTTCAGTGTGGCCATGATAACTAGAGGCAGAGTTTCATTTATAGCCAGAAGGACATAGAAATCTCATAGTTTAGGACTTTGTCTCATTTGTTCTATGAACTGTTTTGGCAGTCTGCTGAACCCTATGGACCCCCTTTCATAAATGCATAAAACAAAATACACAGGATTATGAACAAGATAAATTATATTAAAACAGTTGCTGAAATATTAAAAATACATTTTTTGATATACATATACTATATATGTATATAATTAACCCCTTAAATATAGCAGGTAATAATAACTACCATAATTTTACAGTGGTGATAAGCATAAACAATATTTTAAGAAATCTAAAACAACTATAATATGCTACAAAAAATTGATGATTTCTTCTGGTGGAGAAGTCACAGATTCTGCTAATATTATTGTGGTCTGTTGCCTACAGTCATAATAAAAGGAAATGCTAAAATTCAACTAGAGGTCAGTGAATACAAGAATGTAATATTTTTCCCCATTCAAATTCCTGACCCTCCCCCCTGAATATTATCCATGGCCCTAGAAGGGTCTGTAGACCCCAAGTAAGAACTCTTAACTCTAGTCCAACCCCTCATAAACAGATGAGGAAACTGAGGCCCAGGGAGGGAAAGAGATTTATGTGGGACGACTTAGCCATGTACTATAGCAGGAACTAAGCTAGAACCTGGAGTGTGGGCACCCGGCTGCTCTGTCAGTTGAGCATGCAATGCTTGATCTCAGGGTCATGAGTTCAAGCCCCACATTGGGTGTGGAGCCTACTTTAAAACAAACAAACAAAAACAAAAAAAACTAGAATCTAGGGTTTGGAAAGACCTTCCTCACAGGGCTGTTATGAAGGATAAACACACTAATATACGTAAATGCTTTGCACAATATCAGATATTCAATAGCCATCTTGCAGAAAAGAGTGTCTATGTGACACAGCAGAAGCATACAGATGCGACTTTCTGGAAATCTCCTTAAAGGCGGGACAGAGCCAGCCCTTGACCTTGTGTTTTGGCCCTCGTCCCTTTCCTCCTTGGGGGTGGAAGAGGGACACGATGGTCCATTAGATGGTACAGGGAAACACTGGAAGGGACACGGGCCTTTGCCGGCAGTATGGGGCACCCACACCATCCTTGGACGGCCTACCTGCAGACTTCCCACATGAGAGAAAAATGAAATCTTCTGAGTATTCAAGCCTCTGTTACTTCTGTTCTCTTATGTGCAGCCAAACGCACTCCCGCACTGACACGGTCCTCTTTCTGGCTGGGTGACAGAGCCTCTCTGAGCTCTCCTCTAGAAGAGCCCCATGCAAGGTTGCTCGGTGAGGGGTTCGAGGCTGAGAGGACTTAAGGCAGTGCCTGGCTGGATCTCAAGTGCACAGAAAAAGGCAGCGCTTACTACCATTACTGTTTCAGTGCCCCACCGGTTCAGTGTGCTTTCTACCAGATTGGCTCTGAGCTTCCAAACCACACACAGCCGCACCAGCCCACCCCACCCTCCCACCTCAGCTCTGCTACACAGACCTCCAAGTCAGCCTTGATTTAATGCTTATCATGTCTCGCAGAAAGGAACACTTGATGAAAAATGCTGACAGAGACAAAACACCTAATAATTAGTGGCTAGCAAATACAGACATGGGAGCAATTAGGCGGTTTGTATAAATTCAGGGACGAAGGCAACCTCTCTCTATTCCTCAGGTTTCTTGCATCAGCCCAAGAGTGGTTTCTGCCAGCAGTGCTGACTTTCCAGGAAGAATGTGGTATGAGAAATGATTGGAGAGGTTGTGGGGAGGTTGAGAAGGGCCCTTCAACACCAAACGCCGCCCCCTGCCCTGCTCCAGTGGCCACTGTGCTGTACCTTCTGCTCCCAAAGCTGAGGGGGCTGCATGGGACAGTGCTGTTTCCCCATTGGCTTCTTTTCCTTCCCTTTGCACTGATGGACTGGGGGACCGAGTGGTATGCTAATGCCTGCCAAAGCAGGCTTCCTTCTGTGTGGGGCCTAGAAGTGAGGCAAGTGGCTCTCCACACTCCGGGCTGGTGGGGCCTCTGTAGATGTATCGGGCAGGCTAACACTTGACACCTCTTCCAATTAATGTACTTTTATCATCATTATCTTTTAAAGTAACACCATTTAGCAGCACCTGGGTGGCTCAGTCAGTTAAATGTCTGATTCTGGATTTGGGCTCAAGTCACGATCTCTTGATTGTGAGACAGCCCCATGTCGGGCTCCATGCTGGGTGTGGAGCTTGCTTAAGATTCTCTCTCCCTCCCCCTCAACACTCTACCTCCCTCTTTCTCCCTCTCTAAAAAAAAAAATAATAAAATGAGAGAAAAAAAAATAGCACCATTTAAAAAAATCAGCACAAGCACAGGCCTAACTTGGAATCCCAGTGCCATTCCGCAGTAACAACATCAACAACAGTGTGTTCTGTATCCTTCCAGAAGATTTCAATACACCGTTATGGACTGAATTATGTCCTGCCCAAATTCACATGCTGGAACTCTAACTCCCAAGGTGACTGTATTTGGAGATAGGACCTATAAGGAGGTCATCAAGCTTAAATGAAATTGCAAGGGTGTGGCCTCACTCCAATAGGACCGAAGGCCTTAATAAGAAGAGGAAGAGACACCAGGGATGCATACTCACTGAGAAAAGGCCATGTGAGGACACAGCAAGAAGGCGGCCATCTGCAAGGCAAAGAGACGGGCTTTGTAGAAACCATGCAGATGTCTTGATCTTGAACTTTGAGCCTCCAGAACTGTGAGAAAATAAATTTCTCTGTGATATTTTGTTATGGAAGCATGAGCTGACTAATACACTGACCTAATTGTATAAAGACATGAGCAGGACGCTTCATCAAAACATGAAATATGTGCATAATCTCTTTATTGTCCCCTTCCTTCTTTTACCAAGTAGGCAGTCAGCTTTTGCGATTCCTTGGCTCAGGGGTAGCTAATGTGTACCTTCTCTTAAGTTTTGTTTCCATTCCCTCGAATACTGCATGAAAATACTTGTTTGCCCACATTCGCCCCGAAAGCAAACTTTGCCCTCTAGATTTTATTTAGTGAGGATGAGAAAGAACTGATTTTCTATAAATACAAATTTGTAGATTCAGATGAATCACCCAGTAGTGTCCCCCTACACTGGTAAAGCAGAACTAATGATCCAAGAAAAAAATCCAGGAGAGCATCTCTCATTGTTCCCTGAACTTATTCTCTCTTTCAGTCTCTTTTGTGGTTGTTCTGAACTGAATAACTTTTGGGGATGCAGGTTAAAGGGTGCAAAATTAAGATAATGTAACAAATCACCCACTCCTCAGAAACAGGCCCACACTATGCATTATTTGATTTTAGAATTTCAGCTATGGTGAGGTACCCATTGACTCTGTGAGCCTAACCTCAATTACTTGCAGCGTATTCTTGTTCTAGCCCACCCATATGGTTCACGTGAATCAATCACTCTTTACCAGCAGGCACTTAGGAAGAAAAGAAATTCATTTTTTTCTGGTGTGGACAAAAAGGAACAGCAAAAAATGGCATCAACTGTCTATCTTTCATTCTCCTGTCTCCTGACTTCGGGGAAGAAGATACCCAGGGATTGGGGCCCATTTTGCTGGGGGGCAGGGGCTATTTTTTTGATGGAGTTTTCTTACCCAGAGTTGGTGGCTTCAGCTGGAACAGTTTTTGGAACTTTGATCTCCCCTCTGCCATGTCTGTGGGAGCCGAGGACAGGGTCGGTTGTGAGGAATGGTGCTGAGGAGCACGAGGACACAAAGGAGCAGTACAAGGGTGTGGCAAGGACCCCCGCCCATGCCTGAACTCCTCGTCTTGTCCCTCAGACTGGAGCCAGTTTCTAACTGCCCATCTCTTGCACATTTGTAAACACGACTATTCTATCCCAGGAGCTGAGTTCAATTAGTGAGGGCTTTCTTTCAGCTGGGCTCCTCTAAGGGTCACACAAAGTTATATTTTGATTTGTGACATATCTTGGGCCAAAATACAATCACTGTTTGAACACCTATTTTTTAACTTTATTTTTAAAAGGAGCAGAAGCATTTGTACGAGAATGCTCCCAAACACAGGCAGAACTAGAACTTTAAGAAATATGCTTTATGCTGTAATTACCAACATTTTGTTGATGTACAGAGTTACATCTGTGTTAGCAAAGGGTGGACTTTTTTTTTTTTTTTTAAATCTCCAAGAACTATCTTCTGGAACAGGAATGAGACCAATTCGCTTTTCTACGAATTCATCCCAGTGATGTTTTAGCATTTCTTCTAGGGTCCCCTCTCCCCCAGTTACAGCTGCACAGCTGGCTGGCTACTGAACCCAGCTGTCTACTCTCAAATCCCAGGGTTTTCAATGCATCAGTCTGAATGAACTGGGAAACTCTCACAGTATTTTTTCTCTAGGAAAATTTTTCTGAAGGCTAAAGCACAGACAGTTGTTTTTGTTATAACTTAAAATGAACAGCCCTTTAGATCTTAGATTTAGAGATGGTGTTCATTTGGGGGCTTCTTAGTAATCACTGCTCTGAGGGGTCTTGGAACAGGATGGAAGACAAGAAAAAACTTGAGTGCTTGCAAAATTATCTTGACCTCACTTTTCATGGGGAATGATCCTGTCAGTGGCATCCTCTTGGGAAGATAACTAGGACTAGTAGTGTGAGCCCAACTCACGAAGATCTCTTTCTAGAAGATTCTTTCATGTCTGGAGGATGAGGTAGGATTTTTGGAGGCAGTGAGATTGATTCATTTTGCTGACTGCCATCCCTTCCCCTGCTGGGAACTTCTGTGATGGAGTCACAGCAGAGTTCCCCATTACCTTCAGGGTCAGCTCGAAAAGCCTTGGACCAGAAGCCAGCTTCTGTCTGCTCAGCTTTAATTTCCAAACCACAGACCTCCCTGGCTCACTCTCCTTGTTCCATTACAGTGACACAGTGACAGGGTGGGGGAGAATGGGGGCTGGTACAATCTGAGTCTAAACCAGAACTCTGTCCACAGCCTATAATTTCTTAGGGTCTGATGGGCTATAGTTCCTGAGAATTAACAGCAGTAATTGAACAGTGTACTAACCATCTCCCAAAACTGCAGTCATTAGCAGATCCACATTATGATTTTTACCATTTCTGAGGTCCTCTATTATTTAAATAAATTGAAAAATGATTTCATCACTTAATAAAATTTGTTTTAAAAGGAAAATTTTATGTCATCTGCATCGTTGAAACACCGGTGCCACTTGCTCTACAGAGAAGTGCTCAGTAAAACTGAATTCAATAAAAACAAAACAGTATTATTAAATCGGAATTCTGAGGTTGCCTGCTGAGAGCTCTGCTAATCTCTTTACTTAAAAAAAAATAGGAGTTGGGGGCAGGGGGGGAGATATTGACAAGTGTTCGAGGGGTGTTAAGGATTTATGAGCACCGAAGTGAGCCTTCCAGTTTCATGTAAAAGAGGCTGAAAAGAGAGTCCTTCCTCATTCTGTGGTTCAGTAATACGGCCCATTCAGTGTTATGCTTAAATCGTCATGAAGTGGGCCCGGTGTAAAGTACACCACCTGAGCACTTATGGCATCTTAAAAAGTTAGGACCAGGAGGGCATCAAGAGGTCGATGTCCTTCTTGCACAGCTGAGGGGAGACGAGGGTAGACAGTTCATCACTTCCGTTTTTCTCTACTGCAGACGATGTGGCAGTTAACACCCTGTACATCTTTGTGCGCGTGTGGGACTGTCTCTGTGGGTCAGAGGCCTACACGTGCTCTGCTGAAAGGACGTTCACATAAAATGTTTTAGACATGGCCAAGTTGCCCTGCAAAATACCTGCACTATCTCACACCCCGCCCCCTCCACCCCGGCGCTGTGAGCGGTTGCCTCTGTCCCTACACGCTCAAAAGATGATCAATAGAAAAAAAAAATTTCCTGCTGTGCTTTCAGAGGCCTCCAGATCCCAGGCTACTCTGCACCTGTTTTTTTTTTTTTTTTTCCCTCTAAGGACAGAGTAGCCAACCGGCAAGGTTGTGTTCTGGGAATCTCTCCCTCCAGAAACACCTTCCTTTCCGCTCTGTTTGCTTTTTCAGATCCTTCGAGGTGGGTTGCAGTGCAATGCTCCTGCCTCAGCCTCTTGGCCTGGAGGCCTCTGTGCAGTCCTGGTTTATCCAGCTGCACATTCCACCCTTTGTTCAACATCACTTAATCTGGAGCTTTTTGGATTTTCCCACCAAAAGAGCCCTAACAGCAGGGTGAATGTATACCTGGGAAGCACAATTTCAAGTGGCTAAAGGGAGAGGAAAATGTCTTCGAAGTTCCTTATTTTATTTTGAAATTCTAGTTTTATATTAAAAATGTTTTAAATCTTGTCTCATCCGGCAAAATTGCTGCTTCGGGAGATGCCTCGCATTTATCCTCCAGCGCCGTGGAGTCCCTGGCACATCTCTGTGTACATGTCTGTATAGCCCAGGTAGAAAAAAGCAGCTTGGGCTTCAGCCGCCTCCCTAGTCTCCAAGCTCTCCAGGAACGGAGCGCACATACAGACTTACCTCTCCCACGCAGGGCAGGAGTTCAATAAATCACTGTTACTTGCACTTCCTGCCTCTCTGACTTGTCTCCTCCTGGAGAGGGGAAGAACCAAACATACAGAGACCCTCAGCATTGTCAAGGGCTGTGAGTGTGGAGTCTCTAATCACTTTTAGGGTGCGATGCCTGCTAAGATGTGTTTCCTATTACTAATTAGTAATTCCTAATTAGTTTCCTATTACTGCTGTAACAAATCGCTACAAACTTAGTGGCATAAAACAATACAAATGTGTTCTCTTACATTTCTGGAGGTTGGGAGTCTGAAATTAGTTTCACTGGGTTAAAGTCAAGGTGTCAGCAGTTCCTTTTGGAAGCTCTTAGAGGATACTGTCTCCTTGTCCTTTCCAGCTTCCAAAGGCCACCAATGTCTTCCAGCTCCCCTTCTCTCATCTTCAAAGTCAGCTAAGCCGCATCTTCAAATGTCTTTCTGTCCTAAGTCAGATTTCCAGAATGTCTGGCTAGCTGAAACACCACTGCGGGGCTCAGAGGCAGCGGGCAGAGCAGGACTGCAAAGCAACTTTGTTTTTACACTCTGTCACTGAGGCCTGGGGGACAGCAGGTGGCGCCGGGGTCCGCCTCAACGCCAAACTTGTCCCATTCGGAGCACCTGCTCAGGGAAGCGAGCCCGGAGTGGTCTTGGTCACTGCAGTGTCTAAAGAACCTCTTCCCAGTCTCTGCACGTACGGAGGAAGGACGCCTGGCTCAGAGCGGCGAGGAAAGGCCCCAGGAGGCTTCGTCCCCTGCTGTGCGCGTCTGGAGACGCCAGGACAGCCGTGCGCGCTGCGCCTGCAGGAGAGACCTGCGCACCAGGGTGGGTACGGCGCCCCCGCCAGGGGCGGGCGATCCCAGCTCCAGGCAGTGGCAGAAAACGCCGAAACCTAATGCCAAATATTATTGTGAGCCTCCAAAAGGGGGAAATTGAAATCTCTTGGCGTGATTTAAACTAAAGCATGAAAACAACTGCTGTTTGATTTCTGGAAATGAGCTCCTGGAGCTTCTTACAACACTGGCCTTTTGCCTCCAGGCCTGGCTCCTTGCTCGATGGAGGTTCTGGGTCAGATGAGAGGCTCACTTTCTCTGAAGCCATCCTGGGTTTAAGGCAGATGGTAGGCATGTCACCCCTGGAAGCCACCCCATCAGGACTTAGGGAGAGAGGAATTGGCTCGTTCAACTGGGGTTTAGCAAAGTGGGTCCCAGAAGACAGTAGAGTATAGGGGATCTTGACAGAGTAAAACCTAGTCCAGTTCCTGTCAGGGTGGTACTGAAGTACAGTGCTTCTCAAAATGACCGCCTGGAACATTTGCTAAAAATGCAGATTATTGGGCTTTTCCTTCACCCATTAAATCAGCTGGAGGAGGCCCCCGGTGAGTGTGTATTCTTAAGAAGCCCCTGAGTGGTTCTTCTACTCTGAGTTTGAGAACCACAGCCCCGGCTCTTGCTACCCAAAGCAGGCAGTTTTGCTACAAGAGCCAGCCTCTGGACACCCGTCCCCTTCCACAGTGACTAATTCTAGTCCAGCCTGTGGCAGGGTCGGGTGAGTATGAATAATCAATGTTTCTGTCTAGTCATCCCCACCTATTACACATCAGATCCTCTTATAAAGTCTTCTCAAGGATTTCTGGGGGACTCTTGTGAGTCCCTTTTCTCCTTCCACCTCCTTAATAATTGCTTCCTATAAGCTGCCTGAGGGAGTAACCGGAAGTGTAACCACCCCCCTCAGTCTTCTCAGCTCTGGTCCTTGGGCTGTGGCCCAGCCCTGTCAAAGCTGCAGAGCCTCCAGGGCCAGCTGGGAGTGTCTTCCCTTCAGGTCTCACAGGGCCCCAGCCTTGCTTTGTTCGGAGCAGAATGCCCCTGTTTCTAGCTCAGGGTCAGATTTTTGTGCTCAGCACCACCACCGTCTCAGCACCAGGGCCCAGACGTTGGCATTCCTTGGGCTCCCAGGTGACCCAAAGCCCTTTGAGGAAAAAGCTTCTTCAGAGGTTAGAAGTGGTGTGCTGGTAAACTGCCTTCCAAAAATGAAAACCAAAGCCCTGATTTGTAGTTTGCTGATTTCTGTAGCATAAGTATTCCCAGGGAAGCAGGCTTTAAGTTACCAGCATGATGTCACTGGGTGCAAAGCTGGAAAGACATGCTGAGGATCGGCCTCTTGGCTTGTAAAAGGCACCTTCAGCACACCACTACCGGAGGCCTGGTCAGGGACTGGATATCAAGCCAACATTCACTCACAGAACACATTTTTAAAAAATTTAATTCAATTTTTTAAAATAAAGATTTTATTTATTTATTTGAGAGAGAAAGAGAGAGAGAGCAGGGGCAGAAGGAGAAGCAGGCTCCCCGCCAAGCAAGGAGCCTGATGTGGGGCTTCATCCCAGGATCCTGAGACCAGGACCCAAGCCGAAGACGGACGCTTAACAGACTGAGCCACGCTGGCGCCCCACTCAACAAATGTTTAATGAGTGCCTGCTGTGTGCAGATTCCTACTCTCTGATTTGGGGGTCCAGAAGTAAATACAATGGGTCAAGTTCTTGCCTGGGCGGAGTTCACACTTCTGATGGAGGAGACAGCCAATAAACAAGTAAGTAAGTAAGTAAGTAAGTAAGTAAGTAAATAAATAGGATTAGTTCCTGGCAAGTGCTGTAGAAAAGGGGAAGCCATGTAAGGAGCCGCAGTGAGAGGCGATGTATTTTAGAACAAGTGATCAGGGAAGGCCTCTTTAAGGTGATGACATCTGATCACCAAATGGAACTGGGAGAGAGGCAGTTGTGGAAGAGAGACAAGAGGTCAGCTGGGGATTCGTGAAGTTTGAGATGCTGATGAAAGGCCTTGGGCTGGTGACACAATTTGGGAGTGGTCACCGTGTGGATAAAGTTTAATGGCACAGGGGTGGAGGAGTGGAGGCAGTCATCGGGGAGAAGGACCCAAGGACTGAGCTGTGGGACACTTTGGCACTGAGGGGGTGGGAGGAGAAGGTTCTCTGCCGTTCAGGAGGAGGGTGGTCAGCTGGGTTGGAAGCTGTGTCACAAAAGTGTTAAAAACAAAGAGGAAGGGCGCCTGGGTGACTCAGTCCTTAAGCGTCTGCCTTCAGCTCAGGTCATGATCCCAGGGTCCTGGAGATAGGGAAGCATAAATTTGTCTCCCCTACATTGGATGAGGAAAAAATAAAATCATGTAGATGTATACAAAAGAATCTTATTCAGACTTAAAAAAGAAAGAAATCCTGGCATTTGAGACAACATGGATGAACCTGGTAGACATTGTGCTAAGTGAAAGGAGCCAGACACAGAAAGACAAATATTGTATGATCTCACTTATCTGTGGAGTCTAACAACTTGAAGTCATAAAAGCGAAGGGTAGAATAGTGGTTGCCGGAGAGGAGAAGAAAGGGAGACGTTGGGGAAAGGGTATGAAGTTCCAGATATGCGGGATGAGCAAGTTCTGGAGATCTAATCTAAAACATGGTAACTATAGTTCAAAAGATTGCACTGTATACTTGAAATTTGCTGAGAGTAGACTTTAAGTGTTCTTGACACATATACCTAGAAGCTAACTGTGTGAGGTGATGGGTGTGTTAATTAGCTTGAGTGTGGTAATCCCATTTCACAGTGTATTCATGTATCAAAACATCAATTTGTACACCTTAAATACACATAATTTTTATTGGTTAATTACATCTCAATAAAGCTGGAGAAAAATAATCAAACCACAAAGCACACCCCTTCCTGGCTCAATTTCCTGTTCTTTCCTATCATCCTCTGTCTCCTTGGCAAGTCAAGATCAGAAAGTACCAGACCTTGAATCTTGCCTAGCATTTCATTAGCTCTGTCAAGAGAGAATGAACACATTTTGGACACCAGTGAGGCACTAAGGATAATGGTTATCAGCAGGGTTTCCAGGGTTGGACTGCCTAAGTAGAAATCTTCTTTCCTTTCTAGTCATCCATTGCTGTGTAAGAAACTCATGGTGGGAAACAGTAGCAGTGATTTATTGCTATCTGTCATGATTCTAGGGGTTGATGGGGTTCAGCTAAGCAGTTCTTACCCAAGAATCACTTACAAGTCTGACGGTGGAGGCTGGCTGAGCCCTCAGTTGGCAGAGACATCTACATGTGGCTTCAGCTTCCTCATGGAACAGCAGATGTGTTCCTCTGTTCCTAATTCTTGCTCATCACTACTTAGGCCCAGCTCAAATGCCACTGCCTTCGTGAAGCCTTTCTGATTCTGTGCAGATGGACGTGAACCCTTTCTCCCTCAAATTCCCAAAGCCCTTTATTTACATGGCTCCAGTGGCACCGAGTATCACAATAGCCTTTTATTATGGCCTTTTATTGAACAATTACCAGGTGCTGGGCGCTATACTAAACACACCACATGCCTAATTGAAACTGATCTTCACAACCACCCCTGATGAAGGAGAGTTGGAAGAAAGGCAGGCAGGGACAGGGCGCCAGCCCCAACCCATCCTAAAAGGAATCCACCCTTACAAGGATTTTACACCACCCTGGAAGGAGCCCTCCACCCTTTCCCACGTGATAGATGACACATGTCTACTGTCCCAATACACAGAAATCAGATTGGGTTAATCAGATTACAACAGTCCACCAACAAGCCCATAAAACCCCTAGACTTAGTAACTCCAGTGGCAACCCTCTTGGGTCCCCTCCCTCTTCGGGAGCTTTGCACTATCACTTTACTATCACTCAATACACTGTGCTTTGCTGCCCCCCACTCTTCATCTGGTCTACCTCTTCATTCTTCGAAGTGGTGTGACCAAGAACCATAGGCACTAAAGGAGAAGAAATCCTGTAACACCTCCAAGACAGGTATGATCATTCCTGTTTCACAGGTCATGAAAACTGCCCCTCCGAGACAGCAGGTGATTTGCCCAAGTAGACAAAACTAGTAAGTGGGTGAGTCACATTTCTTACCTAGTTCTGTCTGACTCTGTGGTTCTCACGCTTAACCCCTGTGCTACTGGAACCTCTTTCTACCTCATATATGATGAGGTTTTTTGAGTCCAATGTCCTCTTCCAGACTGAAATTTTCATGAGAGCCAAGTTCATGTTCTCTTTTGTATCCTTGGCTCCCAACTTGCGTAGGTGCTCCACAATCATTTGTGAAATAAACGAGAGAACACACAGGTGCATGAAGTAGGGTGCAGGAGTCCATGGAGTGTTCGGTGTGAGTGCTTGCTGGCTCAGGGGCACTTGACCGAGACGCATATGCTCCCCACAGGGACTGCAGTACACGTGAGGACAGTTACCGGATTTTCACGCTGTCCTCTTCTCTCAAGTAGGCCTTTTATAAAGATGCCACTTCTCTGAATGAGGCCATCAGTAGGAACCAAAGCTGTTTGTCTTACTAATCCCAATAAAGTTGTTGCCCCAAACAGCTTGTCCCTGAGGATTATACCTTGAGGGAGGGGAAGAAAAGCTGGAGTCACAGATCGGCTGATCTGGTTCAGTGTTCCTGTCGGTCAGTAGACAGCAGCCTAAAAAGGGGTGGGGACCTAGGGCCTGGCCTTGAGACTCCCATCACCACCGAGGGGCATGTGAGGGCACTAACAGTGGAAACGCAGGGGGTGTCAGGCGGCGGGGGCCCAGCTGACATTCTTCAGATGTCATTTCCTGCAGGAGGCCTTCCCTGATCAGAACTGTCCCTTCCTCCATCATCGGGTTAGAGGTGGGAGACCCTGCCATGAGCTCCCAAAGCCCCCTGTTCTGCCATTACAGCACATCCATACTCATGCCAGGGACACAGATACTCATTCATTCAAAAATATTTGGAAAAAAATAATTGAGGAACTACCATGTGTCAGGCACCACTTTAGAGGCTGAGGCTTTAATAGTGAACAAAACAGACAAAAATCTGCACTCCCCGTGGAGTGTGCACTTCTAGCGTGTGTGTGGGGAGACAAATAAACATATCAGCAGGTGGAATACGTAACACGCTAGGTAGTGACAAGTGCTCTGGAGAAAAATAAAGTGCGGAAGAGCCACAGGATGGGCTGGGTGGCATTGGCAGCGGGAGGGTCAGAGAAATCAGGTGACCACTGAGAAGTGACACTGCAGCCCGGATATGAAGGAGGTGAGGAAGGAAGGGGCTCTAGGCGGAGGGACCAGAAGTGCAAAGGCCCTGAGTGGGGGGTTGGGCTCCCCCAACCTGAGGAATAACAGAGGCAGCCTGGCTGCCGAGGAAGGAGGGTAGAGGAGAGGAGCAGGGGAGAAGGGGAGGGAAGGGGGGCAGATTACACCTCTGTCCCTGTCCCACCTCCCAACACCCATACTTTAACAAGTTAACAGGCAAACTGAGGCTCTGACTCTAGCTAAGCCAGCCAGGAGTGAGTCACCCATTCCCTAGAGGAAGGTTTTCAAGAGAAAGCCAAAGAAAACAGTGTCAAGTTCCTGACTTTAAAGTTTCAGAAGGCAGGGCCAGGTATAAGATGGGAAAACTGTAGAAGGATGCAAGTTCTTCCACACTGACCCAGGCCTTCCTCTGTAACCTCCCCCTACCCTCAGCCAGGCTACATAACGATTCCATGGGCTGGTGAGGTAGGGTGGAGATGGTCCTGAAAGGCCCTGCTGAGAGGAGGTGGGGCAGCCAGAGGCCACCACGTCTGCTTTCAGTACCAGGCGGAAGTTAGCCCCGAATCTGCAGTGAGGAGTGGTTGCTGTTCTACTTCTTGTCACCAAGAGGCAGCCAGGACAAGGCCTGTTCTTCATCTGAAGGAGCGATGTTGAATGCTTTGCCCAAATGCCATCCAACCCCTTTCCAAGAACCTAAGGCACTTCACCATCACCACCAAACTCCAGACTGAAGATGGAGCCTGACACTCAGGGGCTCACCATGTGAGGAAGCTTCTAGATCCCCGACTCCAGCTGTACACTCCAATGGGATTGCCTGGTGCCCGCCCACCTCTCCTCCAGGCTGAGCTCTGGGAGGGCTGGGTGGAAGACGCTCTTCTCTCTGTGTGTATCTCGCTCTGCATTTGACTACTTCTGTATTTTCAGGGAGTCAAATCTCTTGAGAAGTTGAAAACGTGGGTTTCATGTGTTGAGATTTGAGGGGCATGAATTGTAGGTGACAGTTGGACTGTTCCCCTCACTTCTTTCTAGCTTTCATCAGATTCGTAGAGGAGCGGCTGATGCAGGAAAAGTTGAGAACTGCTGGAATGGGGGGTATATAATGTCACCTGCAAGTACTAAAAATAGTGCCTACTCTGGGCCAAACTCTGTCATGTTTTGTTTCTTCCTGAACTTGTGGGGTGTGTGCTAATTATATTCTTAATTTCCAAGCAAGGCAATTGGCCGCAGGGAGGCCGAGGCACCTGGATCAGGTAGAAGAGCTGAGCCTTGAACCCAGGTGCGTGCTCAGAGGGGCCCTGCATGCCCTGCAGCCCCCTCCCTGCCCCCAGAACCTTGTTCCCCATCCTAAGATGCATAGGCCCTAACACATCCAGACTTCCCTCATGCACCCATTCTGGCTTTGTCACCCTGGAATGTTCTATAACTTTTATTCAATTTCCTTTTTCCTTTCCAATTTGGGCGGATCTCCTCTTTGAGTAACATGTTTCTTCATGCTGTAAGACACAAACTTCTTTTACTCTGTTATAAACTTGTCTTTCTTCTTCAAGGTGGACCGTGAGTCCTAAAACCCTGGAGTCTAGTGAATGACACAGAATTAATTTTCTTGGTCCATTTATTCAGATTTTCTACACTTCACGTATCAAAGTAAAGACTGAATAGTTAATACCTCTGCTAATAGCTATCACTCATTGGATGTTTCCAAGTGACTGACATGGTGTTGATTTATACTCATGAACTTATTTGATCTGCCCAATGTCCCTCTGAGGTAGGTACTATTATTATCTCTATTTTATAGTTAAGGAAACTGAGGTTTAGACCGGTAACATGAGCTGCTCTAGGCCACAGAGCTACCAAATGGCAGAGGTGGGCTTTGAACCCAGATCTGGAGGATCAGATATCACCCCATCTTGTCAAGCCACTTGCCTCTTTACTTTGGTTGGCCGAAGTATTCCTGTGGATGTCTCGGTGGTGACAATGACCCAGGAGTGTTTGGGTGGCTGGAGAGGATTCAGTAGGACTGCTTTGCTGCCGGTGGGGAGGTCAGAGTAGAGAGGCCTTTTTCCCCCAAGGGTTCTTGAATTCCAGGCCCTCCCTTGGCCTGGCCACAGTGAGGTAACGTAATGCGGGCTCTGACTGGGGTCCAGTCTGGAACCCAGCACCTTATGAGGATGTGAGCCACTTCTTGGGCAACCCTCCTTCTGGAAAAAGGCAGGAGGCTGCCGCTGCCTTCCTGTGCTGCCTGAGTGGCCTCCAAACACCAGTTATGTGTGAGGTCATCAGAACTGAGCAGCTCAGGAAATGCCTTTGGTGCTTGTGGCTTCAGATATCTCTGGTCCAAATTACAGCTTGCACCTGCCTGGCGAGCCACAGTTTGGTGTTTATACCACAATTATTTTATTGAATCCTTTGGGCTTCCTGATAGTCTGTGATGATCGTGTCCATTTGACAGATGGGAAAACAGACCAGAAGAGGCAGGGGTGAATTGCTCAAGGTGACACAGAGCCAAGAGTTGAACCCAGGTCCAACTGACTCCAGGTCCCACTTGCTTGCACTAGACCAGTGATTTTCAAAACTCATTCTGTGGAACCCTCAGGTGCTTGGGGCAGGCGAGAAGGAGCGGCTGAGGAGGAGGGCAATCAAGGGGTTGAGGCTCTGTTGTCCTTTCCTTCTTCACTCTGGGCCACAATTATGTCAGGAGTCTGTGTAAGGCCTGTTTGAAAGATCTGGGTTGCTAACGAAATGTTTTCAGAGGACTGCTCCAAACTGCTCCTTCTCTGGAAATTGGATTCAGGCTCTTCTTTTCCTGGGACTCTTATCTGTATTGAGGCAAGAAGACATCTGCTCTGTATTGGAGGATGTACTCAACCCCAACATGGCAGCACAAGGAAGTGTAAAATGTACTGGACAGGGAGGCAACAGACTGGGGTCCTAGTCCTAGTTCAGTGTCACTTAGTCAAGTTATTTACCTTGGTCTCCCTATCTGTAAAGATGAGGGGATTGGCTCAGATAATTCTGAAAATCCAGTTTAGCTCAAATAACCTGTGGATCAGGGTATCACGCTTGGTTCATGGAATCTTAAACAGGGATGAGTCATTTGAAATTGTATAAAAATATTATATATATAGTGCATTTTTTTTCTGGCAGAAGAATGTACAGCTTTCATTGGTCTCAAAGGGGTCTCTGACACAGAACATCTAGCTTCTCAGGACCTTTTATTTTTATTTTTTTGTCAGAACTGGTGGGAGATACTTCTCCTTTTGGGGGCGTTTCAAGTTATAAGAATGGTGTGAAAAAGCTATTTGCAGAAAGGAAATGAGGAAAGATAAGCAGAGCTAAGATGAAAACTAAATGAAAGATTCAGAGCCTTCTGAGCAAGTGGACAATATTGTTTAAGCTCCTGGATGCAGCCATGCCTGATACACCTACACTTTTCTGTTACATGAACTACTGCCCCTTTTCTCCTGAATAGAAAATAGACTAAAGACCTATAGGCTAAATGATTGATGCGCTAACATTATTAGAAACATCTCCTGGCATTTGAAAAAGTATGAAGCTCAGCAAAGAAAAAGCAAAGTGGGAAGAGAAAGGAATTGAGGTGGGTGTGTTCCTGTCATGCTTTTTTTGAATTTCAGAGAAGAAAAATGCTCTCTGTTTTGTTCCCCAGCCCATATATATATATATTATTATTTTAGTAAACTGGAGGCTTTTAGAGGCAGAAAGACCCTAGAATCAATTCCATCATTACACAGATGAGAAACCAAGATCCAGAAAGGGAGTGTGACTTTCTCAAGGTCATGCAATAAATCCACAGAAGAGCTGAGGCTAGAATGCAGGTTACTCTCCCCCAGGTATGCTCCACCTCTCTGTGTGATTTTCCTCGGTGCTTCTTCCCCAGACAGGCTCCGCAGTTAGCAGAGCTTATGAGGGTTCTTGTGCTCATGTATGTTGCTTGGGTACAGGGATCCATATTTTATCCAGAAAATTCTTCAGTCTGGATTGCTTTATCGGGCTCCGTGGACACAGGTAAACAATGGAGAGTTTGGCCTAGGAAGCAGGGAGGAGGTGAAAGGAACCAAGCCACCTCTCTGCTTGAGTCCCATCCCCTCTCAAGCGGCAGGCCCACCTACCCTCCTGGCCACAAACCCCCAGCTAGGACTGGGGTCCCTAGGACCAAGGCAGACAGTGCCCAGTGTTGCCCTCAGAAGGAGGATTAGATGCCGCTAACGGTCCAAAGCAGGCAAGCAGGGGACAAATTATGGGACAAATCCACCGGCTCGCTTCCAGCCGCAGCGGTAGATCTGTTGAGCCCTGGAGGGCAGTAATGGCAAGGGTGGAAGTGGGGCCTCGGCCCCAGCACAACTATCGCCCACAGGGCCCGTGGGACTGACGCGGCCAGACCTGAAGGGGAAGGAAGAGGAGACTCCAGATCCTGCCCGCCGCCCCCTTCACAAACCGCTCCGAGGCGCACAGGAGAAATGACCTTTAATGTCCCAGGTGTTTCCAACCCCGCCCAAGTGCCATCATTCAGGGAAGTACAAGGAGGGGCTTGAGAGGTACGAAGTCACGAGACGAACACGCCCCGCCGCCTCCCGGGCGCACACTCGCTCTGCCCCGCGCGGGCGGCCCCACACACGCACACATGCAGACCGCACGGACACCGCACACACACACGCACGTGTACACCCACGGTTAAATACATATACAGAGGGACTCGTTTGGATATGTACAGAGAGAGAGAGAGACGGAAATCCCGGCCGGCGTCGGGTCCCCCAGGCTCTCAGCATGCTCGGCCCAGCTCTCCGCGCTGTACCTGGCACCCATGCCCCTGCCAGAAAAGCAGCTGCCCCTCTCCCCGCCCCCCTCC